>OZ025210.1:2500-212044 GCA_964019055.1 Anthopleura xanthogrammica | reverse complement strand
AAAGCATGGAGGGTGGATGGATGAATGGATGGATGGATGGAGGAGGGAGGAGAAAGTTAGGAGAGGATAGATGGGAGGGAGGGAGGGACAGACTAGCAAAGGCAGCACGGAAGGAAGGAAGTTAGGAAGGGTGGATGGATGGATTTAAATTAAATTTACTTAAATTTAATCTAGTTTTGATAGACTTGCATATTTAAGGCAGTTTTCTCTTCATATTCTAATCGAATAATTAATTTCTTATTAATCAGATAATTGATTTATAATTAGTCAACTTTATCTTTTCTAATTGTTCATTTGATGATTTAAGAAAGAGACCTAATTGGTTAATACGTTGCTATGGGTAACGTAAATCTTCAAACTCGACCAGCGGTCTTACGAAAGGCTCAAGAATACAGTACTACAGTAATAGGCAGAACAAATAGAGAATATTTTTTGATTGAAATTCGCTTTTAGAGAGATTTTTAGGTAGAATTCCAGATAAATCACTTTTTGGAGTATTTTCCGAAAGGTTTTTTTCTTGCTATGATTATTGGTAATTGGTAAGTAAGTTTGTTTTCCCTTCGAAACTTCCACGATAAACTTAAGATATAAGCTTAACTTCTGAAAAAACCTCACATTAGTCGATTTCTAAATCATGAATTCGATGTTTCGTTTGTCAACATATCAAAGTTTAAGAAAAATTATTGAAACTACTTAACTGTTTTTATGCTGGGCAAATAATTCAAATAACGCTTGAATTGTCATATGTATGAGTTATGTTATAGAATGTTATTCATTTGGTCGCTTTTATTTACTATACAGAGAGTCAATAAGAAGAAGAATTTACCAACAAACAAAAGGTAACTAAACATTTAGTTATTATGTCACTATAGCATAGATATATATATTGCCTTTTAACTTATTCTGTTACATTATATTAATAGTACAGGCAGTACTAATGCGTTATTGATGTGTGATGTCAGTACTGGTGTGTGATGTCAGTACTGGTGTGTGATGTCAGTACTGATGTGTGATGCTAGTACAGACGGATTACTGTTGGGTATTGTACCATGTTCTGACATGTGACTCTCTACTTTTACAGGCAAAATGACTCTAAAGTTTCAAGTGCCAGCAAACTTTCACTTAAGAATGCAAAAGAGGTATATAAAAACATATTTTCTTGTTTGATTCATTTACTAATACATCCATCTACTACCTACTAATACATCAGTGAATGCATCCTGCAGCTAGTTACCCTCTCTTTCTCTTAACAATCGCATCTATCTATCAATCTACCAGCCTATTCCTCTATTCATCCAACCAACACTCTATGCACCCATCCACTCCTCCCCTCCATCCAAAAATCAATTAATCTCCATCCATCCATCCTTGCAAGCAGACATGCATCCGTTCCTTCCTCCCTTCCATCCAACAATCAACTAATCTCCATCCATCCATCCATGCAAACATGCACCCTTCCTCCCCTCCATCCAACAATCAATTAATCTCCATCCATGCATCCATGCATCCATGCATCCATTCCTTCCTCCCTTCCATCCAACAATCAATTAATCTCCATCCATCCATCCACCCATGCAAGCATGCATCATTCCTTCCTCCCTTCCATCCACCCATGCAAGCATGCATCATTCCTTCCTCCCTTCCATCCACCCATGCAAGCATGCATCATTCCTTCCTCCCTTCCATCCATCCATGCATCCTTCCTTCCTCCCTTCCATCCATCCATGCATCCTTCCTTCCTCCCTTCCATCCATCCATGCATCATTCCTTCCTCCCTTCCATCCATCCATGCATCCATCACTGAAAATTAGTAAATATCAATTTATATTGATATGTAACTAAGTTATTATTTTATGTAATGCACAGCTTATGTAAGCATATGTAACTATATAACATAATTACTGTTGATAAATTAATTTCATAGATAAGTTCTCTCATTTCAATTGCATCTATCCATCCATTAACGTATCTTTCATTCATTTCTATATCAATCTTAGACATGTATGTCTGACAGTTTCATCAGTGGAAACAGCGTTAAAACTGATAAATACGAGACTGATTGGGATGGTTTGACCTATTCTGAGCCAGAGAGCGTTCCCCAAAAGGCTCAGACTGAGTCAGAAGACTTGTCTGATGGAAAAGAGAAACAAAACCACGAGGCTGATCTAGAGAATTTTGCTCACTCTGAGCCATTAAGCGTCCACCATTTGGTTCAGAGGGAGGAAGATGATGTGTTAGATGAAGCAGACAAAGCAGGAGCTTCTCTGAATGACTACATTCTAAAACACGAGCATGATTCAGATTGGCTGACTGAATTTGATCTAGATATAGAAGACCTTATCAAACAGGCACATAGCGAGGATGATCAAGATGTCTCGGAAAGAGAAGATGAAGCAGAAAAAACAGTCAAAGTAGAAAATGATCTGAGTACTTACTCCAATCTAAAACACAGCTGCCAGATAGATTCAGATGGGTTGTCCAACTCTGACCTAGAAACACTCCCAAAACAGGAACAAAGCAAGAATGAAGATGATGTGTTAGATGAAGCAGACAAAGCAAGAGATTCTCTGCATGAATACATTCTAAAATACGAGCATGATTCAGATTGGCTGACTGAATTTGATCTAGATATAGAAGACCTTATCAAACAGGCACATAGCGAGGATGATCAAGATGTCTCAGATAGTCAAGACAAGAACGGCAAAGCCGTTTCTGATGGAGAAGATTCCTTGAGTACTTACTCCAGTCTAAAACACAGCTGCAAGACTGATTCAGATTGGTTGACAGACTCTGACCTGGAAAGCCTCCCAAAACAGGTTGAAAGCGAGTCAGAAGAAGCATCGGACAAGCCTCTAAGTGACTGCGCACGTGAATATAACTATGACGCTGATGTAGATGGAATGACTGATTCTGAACCAGAATGCATCCCCAACCAGGTTCAGATGGAGTCAGATTTCTCTAATGAACAAGGAAAAGAAGGCAATCCTAATGTTTCTCCTAGTAACACGAGACTCGAGCTAAGTCTTGAATCTGAATCAGATGGTTATGGTAACTCTGTCCCCGAGAACCTTCCTCGGCAGGTTCAGAACGAAGAAGAGGTTTTGTCTGTCGAAGAGGCAAAGGCACAAGAATCCAGTCACTCAATAATACTGCAGAATCTTGAATGCAAGCTTGAAGCTGTTTTAGACGACTTTGCCTCACCCAGTGGCTCTGATCCGGAAAGCAACATCAAGAATATCAGAAGTGACCAGATAGATGAGTTTCAGGAAGAAGGGAGTGTTGAACCTTCAGAAAGTGGGAGCAGTATTGGTTCGAAACTGCGCAGGTTCAGTATTGAAATTGAGACAGATGGATTCTTTAGCACTGACTCTGAGTCTGGACGCGTCTCCAAAGATGCTGAATTAAAAATTCTATCTGACGATGATGACATCATAAAAGTCCCTAAAAACGATAAAGTAACACTTCCTTTTGCTGAGGACGAGAAATTTGAGGTAAGTAAAGAAAAAGTCTTCTTTTATTTCTCGACTGATATTGTAAAAACCCAAATAGAAATCTGGGTTTCTAAACTGGTCGACAATACTTACCATATTAAGAAGTGAATGACTAGATGTCTAGACGAAACCTTATCAGTCCTGGCCTATTCTTTCTATGAGCCCTATTTCTAGGAAGACAAATGTTAGGTAATAATAATGGATGTTTAGATTCTATTGTTTTGTCTTATTTTGTTGCTTTTACGACATCATGTTTGTTTAGGACAATCTATCATGGGAAGGAAACCATCCCCCATCAGGACCAGAAGATATAACAACAAGTGAGCAGGTTATTGAGCTGGGGTTACTCACGGATGCAAATGAAACAAACGAGAAACAAGAACCTACAAAATATAGCAAGACTTTTGGAAATGATAATATAAGCCAGTCGAGCAGAGGTGGAGAGGGGAATAGTGCAGGACAATATCAGGGGGGTGCCAACCCTGGACAAGGCAGCACTGCAGGGGGATCTGGAGGGGATGACCCAAATGATCCAAGAAAACCTAAACCTCGTAAAGACCCCGAGGACAAGAAAGATAGAGATGAAGAAAAGGAAAGACGCAAAGCAGCTGCCAAGAAAGCATTGATAGATCAAGTGATGGGAATCACGAGTAACCTTCTCCAGAACCAACCTCACGGCAAACAACCAGTTGTAGAAACACCAACCCAGATAGTCAACAACACCAACCCTGTGGCTGAAGACAAAGCCTCACAGACAAAGGAAGAGGAAAGAGTTGAAACACTACTAAAAACGATTCAATCTAAAGACAGGGAAATTGTGATGATGCAGAATCTAGTGGATTGTTGCCGCAAGGATTATGAAGATCTCCAAGAAAGCTTCAACGGATACATAGACGAATTCACAGAAGTTGATCAACTAAGAGATTTGATTAGTGCCATGTACACCGACAACAGCATTCTAAGACATGACAATCAGAAGATCAAGAATCAACTTTACCAGAAAACCGAGGAGGCTGCACAAGCTTATGATAGAAATAAAAAGTACAAAGATAAGATCTCGAAAATGGAAGCTGATCTTGACTCCTTGAAATCAGCAAAAGAAGAGTTATCAAAGAAACTTAAAAGCTATGCAGCCACACCTCCACGTGAGGGTCAGAAGGATAAAACAGATAAAGAACAGACAGAAAGTGCGTTGAGTAAAACTTGCAGTCTTCAAAACGTAGAAGCCATGAAGATTGAGGAGGAAAACCAAGCATTGAAAAGAAAACTGGAACAATGTGAAACCTCTCTCAAGGCACAAAAGAAGGGAAATACAGAATTGAAGGATAAACTTGCCAAGCAAAACCTGGCTCAAAAGCAGCTTGAATCAAAAATTCGAAACCTGGCCGAGGAGAACAAGATCCTCAGCTCCAAGTGTAGTCAATTCCAAAAGCAGATAAGCAGCGAGATATCATTGGAAGAGATTGTCAGGGACTTAAGAATATTGTATGAAGAAATATCAGAAGCAAGGAAAGACCTAGCTAGTGCCAACACGGTGGAAAAACCTGAATTAAAAGGGCCGACCTTAAGTCCTCTGTCCATTGAACTCGCCCAGGCTGATGATCGCACCCTACAACCCCAGCCCGAAGTGAACCCGGGTACTGAACTGCACACATTGACGTATTCTCTGACAGCCCTGACAGAAGAGCTGAGAGAACAGATCACTCAAAGCAAAGTCAGAATAGCCAAGGCGTACTGTGACAATGATTACAGTGAACTAGAGACAAGAAGTAACGAGAAAATGCGAGAGCTTAACGAAGAAATAGCTGGACTTCATGGCAAGTTGGATGAAGAGGCCGAAAAGTTCAAAGACCTTGAAGGCCTGGTCACTATTTCGTATACAGAAAGCGATAGACTCAACGAATGGATTACAGAACTGCAGCAAGAATTATCCAGCTCTGAAGACATGCTAAATCAGACAGTTACAGAAAACGATCAAAAGCTCGACGAACTTAAAAGTGCCTTGGACATGAAAGACCAAAAACTGAAGGGAATGATGATCCAGCATCAGAACCTTCTGGAAGCTGACGACGCTTTGAGAGGTGTAATCCACACCCTCAATATGAACGGCGCTGCAAGCTCCAGCAAGATCATGCAACTTGAAAATTATCTTGGAGAATTAGAGTCTGAAAATGAAAAACTTTTCAAACAGCTTTGTGAACGCAAAACCAATCTGAATAAGATCCAACAGGAAAACGAAGAAAGACAGGCTTTCTCGGTCGAAGAAGTTGAGCAGTTACACTACGCTCTGCAGAATAAGACCGAGTCATTGGTAGATATCTTGGACACTGTTAATCAAATGGCAGCTAATCATCCTGAATATCATGATCATCCTTGTGTTTCAGCCATTGAAAATGGTCTACAGCTTGTATATGACGTGACAGATTTGCTTAAAGCTGCAGTTGGTCATGCCTACATGCCAAGGAACGAGTACTTTATACGTGGGAAGGATTTGTGTGGACCCTTATTAGAAGAAACTCGAGAAAAAGAGCTGAAAATCATGGTGGAAAACCTACAAGAAGAGAACAAGAAACTCCAAGAAGACATGCAAAGGTTAGAAAATATACTGAAAAGAAGTAAAGCAAGGTATCTTGATGAAAGGGACGAAAACATAAACGACGAGGTGGGAGATATGGAGGCAAACCTGGTTCGAAAGAGCTCATCTGAAATAATAAACGAATTGGAAAAACAACTCCAGGATCGACAGGATTCCGAAATCGAGCTGCAACAGAGAGCAAACGCTTTACGGCTGCAAATTAGACAATTTGAGGCCGAGAAAAGAGAAGCTGATAAAAAGGTTCAAGAACTAATGGACTCTAATCATGTTAAGACACTGAAAGAAAAACAGAATCTGAAGTTGGACCTGCAGAAAGAAAAACAGAATGCAGAACGAAAAGCTAAAGATCAAATCAAACTGATAAGACAAAAATCACAGGAAAAGGTTACAGCCTTGGAGAAGAGCTTGGAAGAACGCAGTAACTCAGAAACTAAGCTAGAAGATAAAGTTCTTTCCCTTGAAGCTAGGATTTCCCAACTGAATGCTGAAAAAGCCGAACGAGAAGAAAACATCAAAATAATGTGCGAGGCAGTGAATGCAGGGAAAAACCTGGAAGAAAAACTGCGAGAAAAGGAAGATGTAGAGAAGAAACTTGTGAAGAAGGTGGAGGATTTAAAGCTTAAAATCTCTCGGGTAAGAGCAGCAAAAAAGACCTTGAGAAGTGAGCTGGCAAAAATGCATTTGCAAAATCGCACGAGTTCGACAGCAACTAGAAATCAGTTGCTGAAACTCAAGAAAGAGCTTGTTGAGTGTACTGAACGCGAGAAGGAACTGCAAAACAATATTAGAAAACTGACGGAGGAGAGAGAAAAGGCAGAAGGCATAATGGAAGCAAAGGTGACGCTGATCAAGAAAAGCTCACAGGAGAAGATGGAAGATTTAGAGGAGCTACTGAGAAAAAAGAGCCACTCTGAGCTGGAGCTGCAAGAACAAAAGACATCCTTGGAACAAGAGCTCGTACGGTTAGAGAAAGAGAGAAGTGAACATACTAGAATCATATCTGCTATACTGAGAGCCGTGAAAGCCAAGCAAGAACTCGCTAAGGCTTTCAATGAAAAGTGCAAAACAGAGAAGGATTACAAAGCCAAGCTGGATGAGATAGAAATCGTAATAAACAAGTTGAAAGCAGAAAAGAACAAGCCAAACTGTAATGTTGCTTTGAAGGAAAAGTATAAAGGAAAGTATTTCGAACTGCGTAGGATTGTAAGGAAGCTGGAAGAAGACCTGAATAGTCAGAACAAACGTGTAGAGGAGCTTCAAAGTGTTGTTCTTACGGCTGTTGAAGACGAAGACAAATCAGGAGAAGCGCGCGAGTCGACTGATTTGCGACGGAGTATCGAGTCACTGAAGGATACTCTCAAGACTAACCACGCATGTGAAATCAAGCTCTACAAAACCCTACAGTCACTGAATTCCAGGATTCTAGTCATAGAAAACGAGAAAGCTGAGGGTGAAAAAATGATGAAAGGTCTGTTACAATCTATGGAAGGTCTGGACACTTTGCATCAAGGTCCCGCAGCATCAAAGACAGGCACAGATAAAGCGTTCTTAAGACTGATAGGCGAAGTCATCGAGGGTGTACACAGGCTTAGACAAGTCAAGCAACGAGTTGAAGAAGATCTTGTAAACTTCGAAAACATGATAGCAACAGCAAGAAGCGAGACAGAAGTGCTACAGAACCAGTCTTTTGAGCGAATCTCAGACCTAGAACTGTCATTAAAGGAAAAAAATATATCAGAGACAGAACTACAAGAGCGATTGAAGTCCATGGACAAAAAGGTTGCTGATTTGGAAAATGAAAAATACAATGCAGACATGGGCATCCAGGCGATGCTGGAGTCTCTGAAATCAAAAGATGAACTCGAAAAGCTCCTGAAACAAAAAGAAGACATCGAAAATATACTGAAACAGAAAGTATTGGGACTGGAAGAAGAGAAAAAACAGAATGAGATGCAAGTGAAGCTCCTTCAGCAACAGGTTCATGACCTGAAGGAAAACAAGAAAACAACTGATACATCAAAAGATTTTGCACAACAAATGCACATGTTAAACAACAATAAGGAAGAGATGGAGAAATACAAGAAAGACTTTAAGGTAAGTTGTTTTTACATATTTCTTAAAACACCGATATTGAACGTCAAGGAACCCCTAATGAACCCACGACCTCCAACCAACAGGTCGATATCAGACGAGCCCAGTATATAAAACAGCCATAACAGAACAATTCTTGAAAGACATTGCTGTAAAGTTGTCCCTCGTCAATAGCGTCTACTGCAAGGAACTGAGGATGACTGCTTTTTCGTTTTTAGGTTCAGTTTGATACGTCAGATTTAGCATCGGGAAGCTGCCTGCACAAGATCAAACAAGTCACACAACAACTACAACAACAAAATGATCTGGAAGAAGAACTCCGACAAGTGGTTGAATCGCTGACAAAACAGAAGAAAGAACTCGAAGAAGAGAAAAAAGCTTACATGGAAGAGAAAAGTAACGTTGTGAGCTGCTTAAACAACACGAACCTAGAGCTAGAAGCTGCTAATCGCGAAAGGCAGAAATTGTCAGTTGAAGTTGATGAACTCAAGTCTGATAATTTATCCTCCGCAAGAAACTCGCGCAGGCTGGTCGAGGAACTGACGAGAAGAGAGAAGGAGCTGTTGAAGGAAATAGATGAAATGAAGCAAACTATCAAGACTATGGGAGGTGGGTTCGATACTGACTGACAAATCACTTATGATAACCGATAGAAAAAGTACCTGAAGAATGCTAACTACTGTTTTCCTCTTTTAGACCACAGATATCACTCTCCTAGTGAGATCAACCAAGAAAGGATGGAGTTGAAGATAAAGATCGCCGAGCTGGAGAATAAAAATGACGAACACAGTGCAAAGAACAAGAAACATCAACATGAGCAGATTTCTGAATCCAAGAGAGCTAAAGCAAAGATACAAGATCTTAATCTGCACTTACAGCAGAGGATGCAGTTTGAGGATCACCTCAAAAGTGACATCAAAGTATTGAATGTTAAAGTTTCCGAGATGGGTGTACAGATCAGAAACGAAAAGATGAGAAATGTTGAAATAGAAAAGCTTTATGGCATGTCCAAGAATCGCATAACTGAGCTTGAGCACAGGATTGCATGTAAACAGGAACAGATAGACAGTCTGAGGAAGAGCAGCGAAGAACTACGGGGACAAGTTGTTCGCTTACACGAGGAGAAAAACAATCTTGCTGGTGCATTAGAGGATAACTATCACTTGAAGTTAGAGCAACGAGATATGCAGATTCAACAACTCAAAAATAAGTTAGAAGAACAGGAAGAAAAGATGAGAGAAAGCACAAGGCGACACGATGATTTGACGCAGTACCGAGGACAGATGTTTATGGATACGAGTAGAGGTGAATCAAGCGGGTTACATACCAATGAAGACCAGCGAAATACCACCAAGGTATCAACTGTAGCTCTGTATGATTGCTGTTTTTGCTTTTTATATTAGTTACAGAAAATAGACTAGAGGAAATCGGGGGAAAGGAGGGAGAGAGAAGAGAGGAGCTACTAAACTATTAGTACTTTTTTCACGGTAGACACTAGAACAGTTTTGTGATGACTGTGAGAAACGGTACAGACGTGACATGTCGTGACACGTGTCGTGACACTAATAGTTCTGATTGGTTGTGTATGTCTTAGGTAATCATAAAGTCCCTCATTGATACTGAAAGAAGAATCGGGAAGCTCAAGTCAAGCTGGAAACAGTTCGAGGAGCTGCAGAACAGATCCCCATTAAACACTAGTATTGACAGCATCCTTACCAGAAATAACACTACTAACAGCAGTTATTATCGACCATCAAATTAAAGGTATATTTAATGTTGGTAGTCCCTTCAGATGAATTTCATTGCTATCAATGGAAGCCGACAGTGCGCACTTAACCTCCCACTCCACCCTCTCCATCAGTGCTCTGTTTTAAGAGTATTCAAAGCTGAAGCTACACGGATTAGAGAGAAGTTGAAACAGACGTGGAGATCCTGAGGATCGGACCGTGGATCCAAAGGCCGCGCATTTAGCAACTGAGCTATGCCTGCTCCTTATACTTACTGTAGTCGGTTATACAGTAACATTATACAGCGAACTTCTTTGATCGATCATTTATGTTACATGACTGTTTGGGAAGCGCGTCCCACATCAAAGTCAGCGGAAAGCAGAAGCCTTTGTTGTGCGCATGCGCGCCGCCGTCGCTTTTTCATGGATGAACCCAATTATAAAAACCTCACCCTGACAAAGATCATTCAATCGTTATGCACGACACAATGCACGACACAATGCGACACACTCGTTGCGTGTTACACGAGTCAACTGTTGCCATATTCAAGAATTGTTTCCGCGTGGAATTTTACGAGACATTACCTTATTGTGCAACATAAGCTGCCTGCCTGATGATAACATTTCCCATTCTTTTACAGGCCTACTTTCCTACAATTCCTACAATTCTTATTTAACACAGATCAGTTATTGAGCTCTTTTATGAGGAGACGTATAGCTGAGCTGATAAACAACTTCAAATAAACAAGAAAAAACTATTGAACTATAGGACAAGTCCTTCACCTTCAAGAACAGATCTTTCACGAACAGATCTCAACAAGCTCTTTTATGAGGGACGCATAACTGAGCAGAGACACAACTTCAAATAAACAAAAAGACTGATTGAACTAAAGGACAAGTCCTTCGCTTTCACGAACAGATCTCAACAAGCTCTTTTATGAGGGACGCATAACTGAGCAGAGACACACTTCAAATAAACAAAAAGACTGATTGAACTACAGGACACTGAAGTCCTTCGCTTTCACGAACAGATCTTTCACGAACAGATCTCAACAAGCTCTTTAATGAGGGACGCATAACTGAGCAGAGAGGCAGTGGAAGAGAAGAACTACAGGTCCAGCAAGCACCATCCACTTTTACGAAGACAATCTTGCCAGTATCCAGAGTCGACAGCATAACATGGACCACAAGCAGCTCAAAGCTGATACGGTATGTAATAACATAACACAATAAAAACCAAGACGTGGTTGTCACGTGACGCAAGATAAGGTGTCTCAGAGACTAAGGGTTAAAATATCTGTGAAAAGACATTCATTGAAACTAAGATAGAAGGGTAAGGCATTTAAAATGCTATACTTGTTCTAGTAGTAAATGCCACTTCCGGTCGCAACAGCTTTACTTCCGGTTGATGTTTAAATATTTTCTATTTCCGGTTTTTCAGTAGTCACAGATCACCAACAAGTTTTTCTATAAGGTTCAATTCTGTCATTTATAATTTATTCTTATTTGTTTCCCCTCTTTATAGATGAGAAGATATCAACTGGCAAGCTTATCTACGAGATTATAAGCTGAAAATATTCACAATGTACTGAACTTGAAAATCCTATCATGAATCAGTAGAGCAACAAGATAAAAAATATCTCATTCCTCGCTCGATAATCAGACATCTTTTTTCTATTCCAAAGAAACGAAATCTCTTCATAATCAGGCATCATCTTTTTTCTAATTGAAAAGCGAACAAAAATCTCACAAATATTCTGTCATAATATTTTTGTTTTAGAAAGACACATAATCTCTTAACCGTCAGATATGATAATTATTTTTCTATATAATATCAAGATATCTCGATCTTCTCTATTCTACTTCTATCATCAAAGTATTTTGGTGTTTACGCGTGTTGGTATATGTACTGATACTGAAAGAATTCTGGAACACGAGTATCAGAGTAATATTGTAATAAATGAACTAAATAAAATGTGTCTTCAAAAATTGAACTTGTATTTGTTTGGTTATTATACATTGATCCATGTCGTTTCTAATGCATCATCAAATACGCAGTATGAATCTTATTCTTACCTTGTTGATGCTGTAGCTACACGAGGCCAGGTATCGAAGGCAACCACGTCTAGTTATACAGATTCACTCAACGATTTCCACCACATTTGAAGGAAAACTGCTGCCACAAAACGATAAGTGCTTGATTCCTTTTCTAAATGAAGTATCTTTACCCCAGGAAAGATCAATAATTCATCTTTTTTACGCTGTTTTACCCGGCTTCTTGCAAACTGATTCTCACGCCATTTTAAAATTCGCGCGAAGGTGATATAACTAATTTACATACGGCAAACCACAGGTACCCCAAACGGCTCTTTTGACGTCCCTTAAGGACGAAGTCTTGGGCTTCCAGTGTTATGAAAGAGGTGATGAAAGAATGAGAAAAAAGGCAAGGAAAAAAAAACTAAAATTAGAATAAAGTCAAAGTTCCTCTATGAAATTCCTTCATTTGTGTGGAGGTGTTTCTGTTGTGTGTAGGTGTTTCTGTTGTGTGGAGGTGTTTCTGTTGTGTGAAGAATGCGTGAAGTCAAAGGCCCCTTCCTAGCAGGTATCTATAGAAGACAACAAACTAAATCACAGGGTTGCGCCCTCTGCAAGGCCGATGCAGCTGCCAGCTTTAGACATTTGTATGACATTATTTACATATCTTTGCGGGGTAGGAAACGTGCATGCGTATTGTAGTTATTTTTAGCATTTCGGCTTGGTCAGTTTTTTTTACCTAACTACAGTTTATATGGGGTACAATTATACAGATATTGTTCAACCGGTTTTTCTTTAGGATTACGCATGCGCCCTGTCCATTACATGGATTATGGATATCTCGTCCATCAAGACCAAACATGGTCGATAGGAGCCGCACACGAGCAGGGAGGTCGAACAACTTTGTTGTACAACAATATCATTAGCCAGCTTGAGACTTTTTAGATTGGCATAATACAAATAATACTTCCATTTGCTTATTGTGATATCCCCAATATAAAACCTGTTGGGATATTTAGTGTGATGAGTCATGCTATGTGCAGACAATGAGTCTCATGAGATCAAAAGCACCCCTCAACTAAACATATGAATGGATGGAGGGATTATAAAGAATCAGGTAAGCTGGATTACATAACCTGGTTGTGTACTGGTTGAGGGATCATGCATCAGTGATCAACATCAATGAAAATGGTCAAAATACAGCAACATACAGTAATATACGTTATATACTGTACAATATACCAGATATATACTTTGCCGGGGTATATTCAGTCTTTTTCTTTTTGAGGGCAGTGGAGAACTTTCTTTTCCGCTCTTTTGCTTTGATGATTTATATTCTTAAAATCTGCATACAAACAATATTGAAAGACGATTAGTGATGAGTGGAAGACTTGTCCATCAAAACTCTTTACTTAATAATGTGTATGCCGTACTCTGGAAATAAGATCTGACTCGGTTGACATGATCAAGACGAATAGACTAATAAAAAACACAATACGATGATCAAAGCAAGATTAATGATCCTCCACTTGAAGACAAAGCTTGGAAGATCAAAACAAAGCTTTCTTTTAACATTAATCAAAAAAGTGACAACAAGCTTTGTTCAGTGTTGTATAATTATTTGGTGATATTAATCACGTTTACTTTATTCGCGGCGTATTTTGTTCGGCAAGGTTAAAGATTGGCTTCAAAAGGTGTTGTTTTCCTTTAGGTAAATAGTACGGTTGACCTGTCCCTGCCGGGCCTTGTCTGGAGCTAGATTTTTAATTAATACAACTGTTCTGTTATGAGCTGTGATTCACACACCGTCAGTACCTTGTCATCAGTGTCACCTGACTTTGAGGTACTTGGGCAAGTACTTAACTACTAATCATTCCTCCTGAAAGACGCCTCATATGAAGATGCAAAATCAACGATATCGTACGATTGTTTGTGTGTTGGTAGCAGCAGTGCTTATAGTTGGTATAGGATGCCTTATCGCTGGCATTGTGCTGATAACACGGGCCTCACACAAGGTAGAAGAGAAACCTTCTACGACGTGGGGCTACTCAACAGAGGGAGAACGAGTTGGGCTTGAAAAACTTCTTCAGAAAATTCGAGACAAGTATTTTGAATTGTATCCTAACAGGATCTCGTACAAACCTGGTGTAAGCTCAGAAGAGATCAAAAACAAATACAAACCGTTTGATCCTTCACCACGTCTCATCAAACATAGAACTGATTCTTCCAGAGTGTTACTGAAAGAACTGAATGATCTTCAAGTATCTAATGATAAACTGAAACAGTTCGAGAAACGAGCCATCGCTCAGGCCAAGTACTGGGTGTATCATGTACTACCGTATGGAGTACCTTATGGATATGACTATTATAACGGAGACTGGATGATGGGACCAGATATATTTTGTTGGACTCCAATGTGTCATACTACCTATGAGGTTCAACGTACTATGGAACACTTTAAGCCATCTACTGTGAAAGATATGGAAGTGCTTAAAGAAAAACTCATGGAGATAGGACAAGGTTACAGACGAGTCACCGATAACTTACGCTTAGGGGTTGCTGCAGGAATGGTACGGAATACTGAGGCTTGTCAAAGTGGGTTGGGTGCAATAACCAGTAAGTTTCGACAGATCCACGTGTCAGGAGAAAGAGGTATGAACGAGTATAGATACTAGAGAAAATATATATACTAAAGGAATGCGAAGCTACCATTCCCATGTATCCCATTCTAATTTAGTACGGTGCAACAAGCGCAATACATCATATGCTACGTATAAAGCGCTAAAGTATTGAATTATTATCATATTAATTACAAGCCCACCTACTAGAGCATTTTAACTAGTGCTTTTTTGAGAATAATAAAAAGTTGCAACGTTGGTCAGTATATTTACAATGTTACAACCAAAAGGTTATCCAGTCGTGAAGGTCATTTAAAAACTCATCCAACAGACCGTGAATAAATATTATCAAAGAAAAAAACATCTTTGCAAGCCATGTACAAATGCTTACTAGCGACCAAATGGTATTGGCATCGATAAGGGAAGAATAGAAATGTACTTGAAAATCTTACGATGTTTTTGTCTTTACTACAAATTTGTTTTTACAAAGTTCGGCCGGCGACTATTATATTTGTGTTTTTGATATGGTTGAAGAGAAGCATGGGAAATATGTCTTGTATCACGCAACCATTTTAACTTATGATTTATTAACAACGAATAGGAAAGAATTGCATGGCACTAGTATGCTGTTCAATTATCAAACTATGTGCTGTTTCTCGGTAAAACTTGTGGTTTTGCTTGCTGCAGATGAAAATGTTTTACGTCAAAAATATGATATGCATCATCGATTCTTCCAGAAATCTGCATTAATAGCAACCTCGTTCCCAGGGCCTTCTCACGCGAAGACGCGTCTTCGCGTGAGAAGGCCCTGGGAACGAGGTTGCATTAATAGATCTATTGTTCTCAGTTTACTGTAAAAAATTGATTCTTTTTCTTACTAATTGAACGCACAGCAGCCGTGTAATATTGAGCGGTGTGTGCTCGTCGGTCTTGGCGTGTTTTTACAGTTGTTATTAAATATTAACGAAATATTGATAGCGAAACGTGCCCAGCGTGTTAATTAGTAACATAATTTGAATCGAGAAAACTCACACCAAGTCTATGCAACCCGAACCCAGCAGAAAAAGAGTTCGAAAAGAATCACGGGATATGAGATTCAAGGATGAAGGCAGGCCCTTTGCAATTCATTCAAACTGTCAGTTTTAGTGAATTGACATTGAACGACATTTACTGTGCGGACATATTAACCGGGATCACGTGAATAAAACTGACCAATAAAAGACAACGATTGAACTGATAACAGTGTTAGCCAATCAGATTATCACGTTCTGACACTCTTTTTATATCGATGTGCTATCTGATTGGCTGGTTAAAAATATTAAACTTAATATTGCAATGTGATTGGTTGATGCTACTAGTTTATAAAGTAGTCCCGGTTGGAGTATCCGCACAGTAATCGTCCTTTTTTTTTAATTTTCTGTCGAAGGAATTTTGAATTCTACGTTTGTGAAGGTAATGTTGAAAAAAGAATTTCTATCGGACTTCAACACGAAAACCGACGAAGTAAACCAATGGAAAACCAAATATGGAAAAGAAGCCAGCCAATCAATACAAGACTTTCTTGTTCAGTACGTTGGGTCACCAATCTACCAGCATCTCAGGTAAACACTCATTTCAATATTGTTAAGTCACCTTGACTGTGGTTATTCACCCACCACGTGTATCAAGTGTGGTACTACATGTTCGTCTCTCTCGCTTGACTGGAGTCTTAAATCTAATGGGTGACTCTGCAGATTGCTTGACAACGTATTGTAGCAATAATACAAGTAATATGCCATATATATTGATCAGAGAGAATGAGTAAACGTAATGAAATAATAATACTTCATTACAAGTCTGGTTGCTATATCCCCCCTCCCATCCCCCCAGCCAAATCCAGTTAGCTCCTCAGTTAAGGAAGGAAGCAAATACTACAAATGACATTATTTGCTAGCCGTATTACGATGATTAATGTTTACTGTCACGCAGGTATTTAGAGACAAACTACAGCATGCACTGCGTCTCGTCTAGTATATCCAGTGGATTTGGATCACTACCCTTACAACATGTTTACGTCAACAACACACCAGTTGCCAAGGCAACAGGCTTCCTTCCAACCGGGGAACCGTTGAATGGGACTAGAACCTACTACAAGCTGTTCTCCTACTTCACCACCATTGACATCACAGCAAACGAAATAAAGACATTAGGGACTCAACTGGTGGACAGTCTGTATAGTGAGGTGAGTAACATGGTACGATCCGCATATCTAACGACTGCCAGTGCGCTTTAGTGATATCGTTATATTTTGTTCCCAGTTAATGGACTTGGCACGACAAATCACAGGAAAAAGCGACAACGAGACAGCAAAGGCCAGCATGAAAGCCAAACTGATCGAACAGAGTAATTATTTTGCAAATCAAACCATCCCCGCTAATGAGTCCAATAAGGACGCCCATAAACGATGTATCTCCATGGAAACAGCCAAGATTCACTGTCCAGTACGGTGGTCTGCTATGCAACAATGGTTCTCATACGTCAGAGAGGTAAGGACTTGAAGAGTGCTGTTTGGGTTAAGTACTAGCTAACCTTTAAATGATGTATATCATCTATCTCTAGTTGACAACAATACTAAGTTTCAAAGTTATGAAGCTTTTCCACGTGGTTGGACCAAAAATCTCGGTGCCAAGTTGTCCTGTTCAGCCCCGAGCAGACTTCAATCCAGCAACTCCAGCACCAACCTACAGAAAAACAGATACTGCCTGCTCTAGGCCTGCAGGATACTACATTCCTTTCTTCCTAAAGAAACCCGGACCAAAGTCAGATGAATGGACGATCAGTGCACATGAAATGTCACCTGGCCATCACTTACAGGTGAGATTGATAATAGTCAACCTGATCATGGAGATCTTAGTACTCTGTATAAATATGATCAATGGTCATCACTTACAGGTGAGATTGATAATAGTCACCCTGATCATGGAGATCTTAGTACTCTGTATAAATATGATCAATGGTCATCACTTACAGGTGAGATTGATAATAGTCACCCTGATCATGGAGATCTTAGTACATCTGTATAAATATGATCAATGGTCATCACTTACAGGTGAGATTGATAATATTCACCCTGATCATGGACATCTCAGTACTCTGTATAAATATGATCAATGTTGCTTCCCACAGGTTCAAGGTTATGTCGAACATTTTTCTGGTGAGGACAAGGGTGTTGCTCAATGGTTGTCCAGTTCTCTGCATTTCTTGGCTTTCTCAGAGGGTTGGGCTTTGTATTCAGAGAATCCGTTAATAGCTCGTGAAACAGATTCCTACAAAGATCGTCCCCTTATGAAGTTTGGAGCGCTGAAATGGCAGGTAAGCTCTGTAACGATAACTTTTGGAAACATTCTGGGTCGGTATTTTTGGTGACAGCGGTAAGCACACTCACTGGCCAGTATATGATGCAGCTAGTTGTAGCTGGCCAGGTCGCACTTTTTATTTTCAAATTTCTATTTTCTTTCTAGTTGGTACGTGCAGCTCGACTAGTGGTTGATACATCTCTTCATACAAACCAGATGACTAGAGATGAGGCGATCCAAACGCTATCCAAGTACATGTGGGAAGACACTGGTATGGAGACTAAAGAGGTAATTCACATCCACATGTCATGTGGTTATTTACCGCTGATAGTTCACTCTATCATATTGTCATCTGCAGGTTACTAGGTATCAGTGTGTGATAGTTCACTCTATCATATTGTCATCTGCAGGTTACTAGGTATCAGTGTGTGATAGTTCACTCTATCATATTGTCATCTGCAGGTTACTAGGTATCAGAGTGTACCAGGACAAGCCGTGAGCTACATGATTGGTAGAATACAAATACTGAAGATACGTGAATCAGCCAAGAAGAGACTTGGAGACAAGTTCAACATCAAGGATTTTCATTTCCACATGCTCCGTCAAGGGGCGTCCCCACTCAGTTATTTAGAAACAGCAATGCACAAGTATGTTAGTTGTGTACTGAACACTAAAGAGGAAGGATGTAAAGATGTCCTGAGCCTGCCAGTCAAGCATGTCAGCAGTAGTTCAGATGACGATGCTTCGAATGCAGAGAGTGTGTATCATCCATCTTTTGTTGTTCTTTGATAAAAGATTAGTTCGTTGGTTAAGTACTTTCATTCAAACAATTGAACTTGGTGGTTAGGTTATTAGCCGCATTACAATACTACAATATTCGAATAGCACTAGAAAACATACGTGTAGCTATTAGCTGCACATAATTCTATCATACTCAAGCCGTCCATCCAACCGATTCAAGATTGGGCCGGTGACGCTGTGACGTACTACAAATCTCGCAAGACAAAAACTCTAAAATATTCTAAATAATATTTTATATAAAAATAAGTTTATTTTCACACTAGATAAAACTGTTGTGAAGAAAGCTCACACTGCTGTACAAAAGAGTACCAATAAAATAACACTGAACAACACATAAATGGGCTTCCTGTGGTATACTCGGGAAATAAATACAAAGTGCTGTTACTGGCTTGTATCCATAACAATATTATACATTCAATGAATGACATCCTTTTGTCCAAGGACTTTGAATTAGTTCCCAGGTTCTGTGGATAGATCTCCTGCATTCAGTACCATAGCTACCCCACTCAGGGTTAAGTCTTCTGGTTCAACAGAGGTCTTAAGTGGAATGGTGAAAGCACACATCTGCCGGGACTGAAATTGAACATGTCACAATTCAATAATCACGTGATATTTTCCCGCCGTATTAACTGGATTACTTACCCGTGTCATATAGACAGGACAGTTGTACAAAGGCACCGAGGACCTTTCTGCACCTTGTTCGATGTTATCCGATGTTTCTGACTGTCCTAAGTCAGAATACAAAACTGGTCGAACCAGTAGATCAGGGACAGCCATGAAACAACTCCTGCAAAAAGTAAAAAATAATCAGGAAAATCCCTTCTACGCTCCCCATGTATCAGTACCCAATCATGATAAAACCCTTCTACGCTCCACATGTATCAGTACCCAATCATGATAAAACCCTTCTGCGCTCCACATGTATCAGTACCCAATCATGATAAAACCCTTCTGCGCTCCACATGTATCAGTACCCAATCATGATAAAACCCTTCTGCGCTCCACATGTATCAGTACCCAATCATGATAAAACCCTTCTGCGCTCCACATGTATCAGTACCCAATCATGATAAAACCCTTCTGCGCTCCACATGTATCAGTACCCAATCATGATAAAACCCTTCTACGCTCCACATGTATCAGTACCCAATCATGATAAAACCCTTCTGCGCTCCACATGTATCAGTACCCAATCATGATAAAACCCTTCTGCGTTCCACATGTATCAGTACCCAATCATGATAAAACCCTTCTGCGCTCCACATGTATCAGTACCCAATCATGATAAAACCCTTCTACGCTCCACATGTATCAGTACCCAATCATGATAAAACCCTTCTACGCTCCACATGTATCAGTGCCCAATCATGATAAAACCCTTCTGCGCTCCACATGTATCAGTACCCAATCATGATAAAACCCTTCTACGCTCCCATGTATCAGTACCCAATCATGATAAAACCCTTCTACGCTCCACATGTATCAGTACCCAATCATGATAAAACCCTTCTGCGCTCCACATGTATCAGTACCCAATCATGATAAAACCCTTCTACGCTCCACATGTATCAGTACCCAATCATGATAAAACTCTTCTGCGCTCCACATGTATCAGTGCCCAATCATGATAAAACCCTTCTACGCTCCACATGTATCAGTACCCAATCATGATAAAACCTTCTACGCTCCACATGTATCAGTACCCAATCATGATAAAACCTTCTACGCTCCACATGTATCAGTACCCGTCAATACTACTAGTACTTACGAGGATTGTTTGATACACTCATCATACTCGGCTCCCTCCATATATATACCCGTTAACACCATCCCATCATCGTCATCTGTCTTGAGGTGCTTTGCTGTGTTCTTGTCAAAAGCACAGCACTTTAGACAAATCTAGGAGTAAGGAAATAGTGGAACGTCATTAAGAGAGCAAGAGAGCAGCCAGGATGTTCGGCTAAATGAACATGTCCTATACCTCACTGACATTACAACCAGTCATCGCTGCTTTCTCGTGTTTTAGAGAGGCTACCACAGCACCAGGGCAAGCCAAACCACCAAGCCAAACAGACTTCAGTTTTCCACGACCCAGAACTGGTTCTGAACCATTTTTAGGGATCATTCCCTCCTGGATCCAGGTTGTGAACTGTTTGTGTCGTAACTGAAAATCTAAAGCAGAAACGACGCAGCCATTGGTTAATTTTAGAGCACCCATCTGAGTAGCCACTTAGTGTGGTTGACTTACCTTCTAACCATGACGAGAGGGAATGAGGCGAGGGTTGACTGTTATGATGTAACCATGACAATGGTACTTGCTCGTTCTGGAGGCTCTTTACGACATCGTTGAGGGACGAGGGTATAGCTGCAGATCCTGCCAGTACACTTTGCTCAAGCGTTTGAAGGACATGACGAACATAACATATTTGACAGTTGAACCATTCACATTCCTGAAATCAATCAAATGATGTTATTGCCGGCCCTGCATTATTATGATTATATCACACATCACCTTCTGTAGTACATAACCCATGATTATATCACACACTACCTTCTGTAGTACATAACCCATACTCTCTGACAGGCGATCACTTTCCGTGGTCCCCACACTGCTTGTCTCAGAGTATTGTGATAGAGCTCGCAACTGAGACAAGACACGTGGCATCAGTTTGTGTATAGGAATAGCATCATCAGTCTCGATCTTCAGAAGGTTTGGTAGTTTGTCTAAACACATGTCCATCGCGTTACGTAATGACGACAGTTTGAGTGCTCCACCGATTGTTGGACCTGCTCCTTTGCGGAGTCCCTGTGGTTTTTGCATGATGGATGGAAGGAGTAGAGTACGAAGCTGATCGAAAAAACTTTCCAAACTACAAAAACGAAGTCAATAGAAAGTTAAAAGCAGCACAAGCCAGCTGCCGCTAGGTTTTGAACACCTGCATGTTTATAGTATATCACTATTACTTTCCATGTTTATTGCGAGATATCCTTATTACCCAACGTACCTTGATTGTCTGACTTCCCTCTGCACGCTGGAATGCAGGGACAAGGCTGCAACAGTGTTAATTGAGGAATCAGAGCTGGTTTTTTCAGTAAACCACTGGATGTAATCTTCAGGTTCAACGTTGATAGGAGGCAACGGGATTTTGGTTTGTCCCATGATGTCAATACTAGAACCTTTGGTGTGGAGTACCATGTTAGTTAATGTCGCTATGTATCGCTGATCCCATTCGTTCACAACCTTTCCTGCATACACAACCTAATATGGCCAACAAAAATATCAATATTTTGTTAACTACGAATCACCATTTAGTTGCTACTCAGGGAATGGGGTGAGGATACAATCTAGTGTCCAGGACCTTTCTCCTCAGGATCATATACATTATTCGGTTGATCCTAACAAGTCAAGGATTGTTGTTACCTGAGTGATGTTATCGGCATCCCACGTCATAGTTCCTGACTGCTGTTTCTTACTGAATCCTGAACCAATAATAAGTTCGATGCCAGTCAGTAGATCACTGGAGCTGAACGGGTAATATCCATTAAGAGCACGAGTACCAAACTTCTGTCTGAGTAGTAGGATACTGTGTACCACACAAAACCCAAACACGGCTGTACGAACACCGAGATTTTGTTCACGCACTCTGTTCCAGTATCCTGCAGGGACGGACTGTCAAATACACTTGGAGTAAGTATATAATAATTGACCTTACACTCATATCTTCATATGAACAGGGAAGGGATTATTACCTGAAGGTTTTGGATGATTGTATCTCTGAGATCAAGGTCACCAGCTGACAGATAATGATATTGCTCTTGTCGGTCGACTACATCCCACGCCAACTGATGTGCGAACAGCAACAACACCTCTGGGAGCCGAGGACTGCTCTCTGATATCAGGAACACTCTCCACTGGGATTGAGTTCGTGGTGAAGCTTTATGAAGAAAAGATGATATACATTAATGATATACACGTGATGGCAATCATGACAGGAGGCACAATAATAGAGTCTCTCCTCCCATGGGTAAACCAGATTAGGCTACCAGCATCACGTGATGGCAATCATGACAGGAGGCACAATAATAGAGTCTCCCCCCCCTCCCCCGGGTAAACCAGATTAGACTACCAGCATCACGTGATGGCGAGATATGTATCCCATAATACTTACCTTGTAGGTGAAGTCTTAGAAGTCTGTTGTACAGCTGATTCAACCAATCACGAGAAGCAAGCTGCAGGTTGTCAATCACTAACCAGCTATCAGTCCTTACCGCAGTTGCCAAGGCAACGTCAATCAAATCCTCTTGTACTTGGCCAACCGATACATAATTACACGTGACATTCTGGGACTGAGATGGGAAAAAGGGCGTTAGGATTTTTAGATCATCTTATTTTTATATGTAAAAGTTTGGATATATAGTAGAGCCTCGAACGTCCCAAAGGCTTCCAAAGAGGGTTTTACAATAATCCCCAAGGTTAACAGGATCGTCAACTCAATTTTGAAATTGTGAACGAAGTGGATTACTTACCCCTGCAAGTTTGTTGATTACACTGACTGGCATGATCGTAAATGGAAGACTGAGAGAGTTCTGCTTAGGCATGAGGATGAAGATGGGAACAGAGTGAGGGATGCCAAACAAGATTTCGTTGAACGATGGTGTTGTGGTCTCTATTAACTGAGTTAGTGACTGAGTAACAGCTACACGCATTGCTTGCTTGAACCTAACAAGATATACAAGAAGAGCACTGTAGTATGAATCATTGAATGATATATCACCATGCATCTGTTAGAGAACGTACCTGTCAGGTCTAAGGGCAGATAGCACTAATATTCTATGGAAAACCGACAGATCCCGAGGTGTTTGCTGTTCCTCTGGTGTCTCGCTGTCATACCACTGTTTCCATTCAGTAGGGTTAGAAGCCACGTCCGCACACAGACTGTCCAGCGGTCCTTTCATGGTAGACAAGGCTAAAATAGTCTCCCAGCTATTGGGCGATATCCAGCCTGGCTTTAGAAGGGTTGGGTCGAAGTCTGCTAAACTCAACCCATGCGATAATTCGTGTCCTATGGTATACAAAAGTTAGAGGGGTTACCAGGGGTTACCAGAAGTGATCATGGGGGAGGGGAGGGTATAACTGACAGTTACCTCCAGTCAAGAGTATCTGTATCTCATCCTTGTTACTTTTATCCATTCGTAGAATTAAGAATACATGAGTGGCAAAAAGAAGGCGATGTTCTTCGTAAATACTCCTGTATAGTGGAGGAGAGAGTATACAGTTACATTATATGGTAAAGAAGGCGATGTTCTTCGTAAATACTCCTGTATAGTGGAGGAGAGAGTATACAGTTACATTATATGATGGGACAGCTATTACTATTACTAAAAGTGATTCCATTGAAAGGTACCTGCTGACGTTAAAGTAGAATTCCTTGGTTAATGCAGCCTGTAGTGATGTAGTCTCGCTTTCTGTCAGACCCTTGTATTCTACGTCAGGTGATGGTAGTTCTACTTCAGTTGGTAGTATGACTGAAGTCTTTTTACTGACAGTACTGGTACTACTTGTGCTCTGACTGGCGCCTGAAAAACACAAAAAGAAAAAATGATTCACACGAATAGGAATCCCATCCAATGAGGCATTGTCTGTTCCACTTCATACCTTTCTCAGCCGTTTCTTCGTCATTGATTTGAATGATGACAGAGGTATGCGACGGGTTCTCGCCGTCTTCTGACTCATCTTCGTATTCAACCCTCTCTCCATCTGATATGTTGAAATCTTTACCGACTGATTGTCTAAAGAGCCCCATAAAGTACCCCAAAGAGAAGCGGTATTCATGTTGAACTTTAGACAGGTCTTTCATGAGGCTAAAGAGAACGACCCCTCGTTTTGCCAAGTCACGGAACTGGCTGCGAATATGCGACAGACGTTCAAGATTCTTCATGGCTTTGAGAAGACGACGAGTGACCTGTCAAGATAGACGATCATCACTGCCAGTATCATTATGCATCATCACCATCCCCAGCATCATCATCATTGTCATCCCTATCATCACCACCATCACAACCACTACCATCAACATCATCACCTACATCATCATTGTCATCACTGTCATCACCACCATCACAACCACTACCATCAACACCATCACCTACATCATCATGGTCATCACTGTCATCACCACCATCACAACCACTACCATCAATATCATCACCTACATCATCATGGTCATCACTGTCATCACCACCATCACAACCACTACCATCAACACCATCACCTACATCATCATGGTCATCACTGTCATCACCACCATCACAACCACTACCATCAACACCATCACCTACATCATCATGGTCATCACTGTCATCACCACCATCACAACCACTACCATCAACATCATCACCTACATCATCATGGTCATCACTGTCATCACAACCATCACAACCACTACCATCAACATCATCACCTACATCATCATGGTCATCACTGTCATCACCACCATCACAACCACTACCATCAACACCATCACCTACATCATCATGGTCATCACTGTCATCACCACCATCACAACCACTACCATCAATATCATCACCTACATCATCATGGTCATCACTGTCATCACCACCATCACAACCACTACCATCAACACCATCACCTACATCATCATGGTCATCACTGTCATCACCACCATCACAACCACTACCATCAACATCATCACCTACATCATCATGGTCATCACTGTCATCACCACCATCACAACCACTACCATCAATATCATCACCTACATCATCATGGTCATCACTGTCATCACCACCATCACAACCACTACCATCAACACCATCACCTACATCATCATGGTCATCACTGTCATCACCACCATCACAACCACTACCATCAACATCATCACCTACATCATCATGGTCATCACTGTCATCACTGTCATCACCACCATCACAACCACTCCCATCAACATCATCACCTACATCATCATTGTCATCACTGTCATCACCACCATCACAACCACTACCATCAACATCATCACCTACATCATCATGGTCATCACTGTCATCACTGTCATCACCACCATCACAACCACTCCCATTAACACCATCACCTACATCATCATGGTCATCACTGTCATCACCACCATCACAACCACTACCATCAACATCATCACCTACATCATCATGGTCATCACTGTCATCACAACCACTACCATCAACATCATCACCTACATCATCATGGTCATCACTGTCATCACCACCATCACAACCACTACCATCAACATCATCACCTACATCATCATGGTCATCACTGTCATCACTGTCATCACCACCATCACAACCACTACCATCAACATCATCACCTACATCATCATGGTCATCACTGTCATCACCACCATCACAACCACTCCCATCAACACCATCACCTACATCATCATGGTCATCACTGTCATCACCACCATCACAACCACTACCATCAACACCATCACCTACATCATCATGGTCATCACTGTCATCACCACCATCACAACCACTCCCATCAACATCATCACCTACATCATCATTGTCATCACTGTCATCACCACCATCACAACCACTACCTTCAACATCATCACCTACATCAGCTATTAGCTCGGTCTCATCCCATATACTATTAACATCATCTTTTGGAACATATATCCTTACCTCAGTTCTACTTTGCACTAACTCAGCTATTAGCTCGGTCTCATCCCATATACTATTAACATCATCTTTTGGAACATATATCCTTACCTCAGTTCTACTTTGCACTAACTCTGCTATTAGCTCGGTCTCATCCCATATACTATTAACATCATCTTTTGGAACATATATCCTTACCTCAGTTCTACTTTGCACTAACTCAGCTATTAGCTCGGTCTCATCCCATATACTATTAACATCATCTTTTGGAACATATATCCTTACCTCAGTTCTACTTTGCACTAACTCTGCTATTAGCTCGGTCTCATCCCATATACTATTAACATCATCTTTTGGAACATATATCCTTACCTCAGTTCTACTTTGCACTAACTCTGCTATTAGCTCGGTCTCATCCCATATACTATTAACATCATCTTTTGGAACATATATCCTTACCTCAGTTCTACTTTGCACTAACTCTGCTATTAGCTCGGTCTCATCCCATATACTATTAACATCATCTTTTGGAACATATATCCTTACCTCAGTTCTACTTTGCACTAACTCTGCTATTAGCTCGGTCTCATCCCATATACTATTAACATCATCTTTTGGAACATATATCCTTACCTCAGTTCTACTTTGCACTAACTCTGCTATTAGCTCGGTCTCATCCCATATACTATTAACATCATCTTTTGGAACATATATCCTTACCTCAGTTCTACTTTGCACTAACTCAGCTATTAGCTCGGTCTCATCCCATATACTATTAACATCATCTTTTGGAACATATATCCTTACCTCAGTTCTACTTTGCACTAACTCTGCTATTAGCTCGGTCTCATCCCATATACTATTAACATCATCTTTTGGAACATATATCCTTACCTCAGTTCTACTTTGCACTAACTCTGCTATTAGCTCGGTCTCATCCCATATACTATTAACATCATCTTTTGGAACATATATCCTTACCTCAGTTCTACTTTGCACTAACTCTGCTATTAGCTCGGTCTCATCCCATATACTATTAACATCATCTTTTGGAACATATATCCTTACCTCAGTTCTACTTTGCACTAACTCTGCTATTAGCTCGGTCTCATCCCATATACTATTAACATCATCTTTTGGAACATATATCCTTACCTCAGTTCTACTTTGCACTAACTCTGCTATTAGCTCGGTCTCATCCCATATACTATTAACATCATCTTTTGGAACATATATCCTTACCTCAGTTCTACTTTGCACTAACTCTGCTATTAGCTCGGTCTCATCCCATATACTATTAACATCATCTTTTGGAACATATATCCTTACCTCAGTTCTACTTTGCACTAACTCTGCTATTAGCTCGGTCTCATCCCATATACTATTAACATCATCTTTTGGAACATATATCCTTACCTCAGTTCTACTTTGCACTAACTCTGCTATTAGCTCGGTCTCATCCCATATACTATTAACATCATCTTTTGGAACATATATCCTTACCTCAGTTCTACTTTGCACTAACTCTGCTATTAGCTCGGTCTCATCCCATATACTATTAACATCATCTTTTGGAACATATATCCTTACCTCAGTTCTACTTTGCACTAACTCTGCTATTAGCTCGGTCTCATCCCATATACTATTAACATCATCTTTTGGAACATATATCCTTACCTCAGTTCTACTTTGCACTAACTCTGCTATTAGCTCGGTCTCATCCCATATACTATTAACATCATCTTTTGGAACATATATCCTTACCTCAGTTCTACTTTGCACTAACTCTGCTATTAGCTCGGTCTCATCCCATATACTATTAACATCATCTTTTGGAACATATATCCTTACCTCAGTTCTACTTTGCACTAACTCTGCTATTAGCTCGGTCTCATCCCATATACTATTAACATCATCTTTTGGAACATATATCCTTACCTCAGTTCTACTTTGCACTAACTCTGCTATTAGCTCGGTCTCATCCCATATACTATTAACATCATCTTTTGGAACATATATCCTTACCTCAGTTCTACTTTGCACTAACTCTGCTATTAGCTCGGTCTCATCCCATATACTATTAACATCATCTTTTGGAACATATATCCTTACCTCAGTTCTACTTTGCACTAACTCTGCTATTAGCTCGGTCTCATCCCATATACTATTAACATCATCTTTTGGAACATATATCCTTACCTCAGTTCTACTTTGCACTAACTCTGCTATTAGCTCGGTCTCATCCCATATACTATTAACATCATCTTTTGGAACATATATCCTTACCTCAGTTCTACTTTGCACTAACTCTGCTATTAGCTCGGTCTCATCCCATATACTATTAACATCATCTTTTGGAACATATATCCTTACCTCAGTTCTACTTTGCACTAACTCTGCTATTAGCTCGGTCTCATCCCATATACTATTAACATCATCTTTTGGAACATATATCCTTACCTCAGTTCTACTTTGCACTAACTCTGCTATTAGCTCGGTCTCATCCCATATACTATTAACATCATCTTTTGGAACATATATCCTTACCTCAGTTCTACTTTGCACTAACTCTGCTATTAGCTCGGTCTCATCCCATATACTATTAACATCATCTTTTGGAACATATATCCTTACCTCAGTTCTACTTTGCACTAACTCTGCTATTAGCTCGGTCTCATCCCATATACTATTAACATCATCTTTTGGAACATATATCCTTACCTCAGTTCTACTTTGCACTAACTCTGCTATTAGCTCGGTCTCATCCCATATACTATTAACATCATCTTTTGGAACATATATCCTTACCTCAGTTCTACTTTGCACTAACTCTGCTATTAGCTCGGTCTCATCCCATATACTATTAACATCATCTTTTGGAACATATATCCTTACCTCAGTTCTACTTTGCACTAACTCTGCTATTAGCTCGGTCTCATCCCATATACTATTAACATCATCTTTTGGAACATATATCCTTACCTCAGTTCTACTTTGCACTAACTCTGCTATTAGCTCGGTCTCATCCCATATACTATTAACATCATCTTTTGGAACATATATCCTTACCTCAGTTCTACTTTGCACTAACTCTGCTATTAGCTCGGTCTCATCCCATATACTATTAACATCATCTTTTGGAACATATATCCTTACCTCAGTTCTACTTTGCACTAACTCTGCTATTAGCTCGGTCTCATCCCATATACTATTAACATCATCTTTTGGAACATATATCCTTACCTCAGTTCTACTTTGCACTAACTCTGCTATTAGCTCGGTCTCATCCCATATACTATTAACATCATCTTTTGGAACATATATCCTTACCTCAGTTCTACTTTGCACTAACTCTGCTATTAGCTCGGTCTCATCCCATATACTATTAACATCATCTTTTGGAACATATATCCTTACCTCAGTTCTACTTTGCACTAACTCTGCTATTAGCTCGGTCTCATCCCATATACTATTAACATCATCTTTTGGAACATATATCCTTACCTCAGTTCTACTTTGCACTAACTCTGCTATTAGCTCGGTCTCATCCCATATACTATTAACATCATCTTTTGGAACATATATCCTTACCTCAGTTCTACTTTGCACTAACTCTGCTATTAGCTCGGTCTCATCCCATATACTATTAACATCATCTTTTGGAACATATATCCTTACCTCAGTTCTACTTTGCACTAACTCTGCTATTAGCTCGGTCTCATCCCATATACTATTAACATCATCTTTTGGAACATATATCCTTACCTCAGTTCTACTTTGCACTAACTCTGCTATTAGCTCGGTCTCATCCCATATACTATTAACATCATCTTTTGGAACATATATCCTTACCTCAGTTCTACTTTGCACTAACTCTGCTATTAGCTCGGTCTCATCCCATATACTATTAACATCATCTTTTGGAACATATATCCTTACCTCAGTTCTACTTTGCACTAACTCTGCTATTAGCTCGGTCTCATCCCATATACTATTAACATCATCTTTTGGAACATATATCCTTACCTCAGTTCTACTTTGCACTAACTCTGCTATTAGCTCGGTCTCATCCCATATACTATTAACATCATCTTTTGGAACATATATCCTTACCTCAGTTCTACTTTGCACTAACTCTGCTATTAGCTCGGTCTCATCCCATATACTATTAACATCATCTTTTGGAACATATATCCTTACCTCAGTTCTACTTTGCACTAACTCTGCTATTAGCTCGGTCTCATCCCATATACTATTAACATCATCTTTTGGAACATATATCCTTACCTCAGTTCTACTTTGCACTAACTCTGCTATTAGCTCGGTCTCATCCCATATACTATTAACATCATCTTTTGGAACATATATCCTTACCTCAGTTCTACTTTGCACTAACTCTGCTATTAGCTCGGTCTCATCCCATATACTATTAACATCATCTTTTGGAACATATATCCTTACCTCAGTTCTACTTTGCACTAACTCTGCTATTAGCTCGGTCTCATCCCATATACTATTAACATCATCTTTTGGAACATATATCCTTACCTCAGTTCTACTTTGCACTAACTCTGCTATTAGCTCGGTCTCATCCCATATACTATTAACATCATCTTTTGGAACATATATCCTTACCTCAGTTCTACTTTGCACTAACTCTGCTATTAGCTCGGTCTCATCCCATATACTATTAACATCATCTTTTGGAACATATATCCTTACCTCAGTTCTACTTTGCACTAACTCTGCTATTAGCTCGGTCTCATCCCATATACTATTAACATCATCTTTTGGAACATATATCCTTACCTCAGTTCTACTTTGCACTAACTCTGCTATTAGCTCGGTCTCATCCCATATACTATTAACATCATCTTTTGGAACATATATCCTTACCTCAGTTCTACTTTGCACTAACTCTGCTATTAGCTCGGTCTCATCCCATATACTATTAACATCATCTTTTGGAACATATATCCTTACCTCAGTTCTACTTTGCACTAACTCTGCTATTAGCTCGGTCTCATCCCATATACTATTAACATCATCTTTTGGAACATATATCCTTACCTCAGTTCTACTTTGCACTAACTCTGCTATTAGCTCGGTCTCATCCCATATACTATTAACATCATCTTTTGGAACATATATCCTTACCTCAGTTCTACTTTGCACTAACTCTGCTATTAGCTCGGTCTCATCCCATATACTATTAACATCATCTTTTGGAACATATATCCTTACCTCAGTTCTACTTTGCACTAACTCTGCTATTAGCTCGGTCTCATCCCATATACTATTAACATCATCTTTTGGAACATATATCCTTACCTCAGTTCTACTTTGCACTAACTCTGCTATTAGCTCGGTCTCATCCCATATACTATTAACATCATCTTTTGGAACATATATCCTTACCTCAGTTCTACTTTGCACTAACTCTGCTATTAGCTCGGTCTCATCCCATATACTATTAACATCATCTTTTGGAACATATATCCTTACCTCAGTTCTACTTTGCACTAACTCTGCTATTAGCTCGGTCTCATCCCATATACTATTAACATCATCTTTTGGAACATATATCCTTACCTCAGTTCTACTTTGCACTAACTCTGCTATTAGCTCGGTCTCATCCCATATACTATTAACATCATCTTTTGGAACATATATCCTTACCTCAGTTCTACTTTGCACTAACTCTGCTATTAGCTCGGTCTCATCCCATATACTATTAACATCATCTTTTGGAACATATATCCTTACCTCAGTTCTACTTTGCACTAACTCTGCTATTAGCTCGGTCTCATCCCATATACTATTAACATCATCTTTTGGAACATATATCCTTACCTCAGTTCTACTTTGCACTAACTCTGCTATTAGCTCGGTCTCATCCCATATACTATTAACATCATCTTTTGGAACATATATCCTTACCTCAGTTCTACTTTGCACTAACTCTGCTATTAGCTCGGTCTCATCCCATATACTATTAACATCATCTTTTGGAACATATATCCTTACCTCAGTTCTACTTTGCACTAACTCTGCTATTAGCTCGGTCTCATCCCATATACTATTAACATCATCTTTTGGAACATATATCCTTACCTCAGTTCTACTTTGCACTAACTCTGCTATTAGCTCGGTCTCATCCCATATACTATTAACATCATCTTTTGGAACATATATCCTTACCTCAGTTCTACTTTGCACTAACTCTGCTATTAGCTCGGTCTCATCCCATATACTATTAACATCATCTTTTGGAACATATATCCTTACCTCAGTTCTACTTTGCACTAACTCTGCTATTAGCTCGGTCTCATCCCATATACTATTAACATCATCTTTTGGAACATATATCCTTACCTCAGTTCTACTTTGCACTAACTCTGCTATTAGCTCGGTCTCATCCCATATACTATTAACATCATCTTTTGGAACATATATCCTTACCTCAGTTCTACTTTGCACTAACTCTGCTATTAGCTCGGTCTCATCCCATATACTATTAACATCATCTTTTGGAACATATATCCTTACCTCAGTTCTACTTTGCACTAACTCAGCTATTAGCTCGGTCTCATCCCATATACTATTAACATCATCTTTTGGAACATATATCCTTACCTCAGTTCTACTTTGCACTAACTCTGCTATTAGCTCGGTCTCATCCCATATACTATTAACATCATCTTTTGGAACATATATCCTTACCTCAGTTCTACTTTGCACTAACTCTGCTATTAGCTCGGTCTCATCCCATATACTATTAACATCATCTTTTGGAACATATATCCTTACCTCAGTTCTACTTTGCACTAACTCTGCTATTAGCTCGGTCTCATCCCATATACTATTAACATCATCTTTTGGAACATATATCCTTACCTCAGTTCTACTTTGCACTAACTCTGCTATTAGCTCGGTCTCATCCCATATACTATTAACATCATCTTTTGGAACATATATCCTTACCTCAGTTCTACTTTGCACTAACTCTGCTATTAGCTCGGTCTCATCCCATATACTATTAACATCATCTTTTGGAACATATATCCTTACCTCAGTTCTACTTTGCACTAACTCTGCTATTAGCTCGGTCTCATCCCATATACTATTAACATCATCTTTTGGAACATATATCCTTACCTCAGTTCTACTTTGCACTAACTCTGCTATTAGCTCGGTCTCATCCCATATACTATTAACATCATCTTTTGGAACATATATCCTTACCTCAGTTCTACTTTGCACTAACTCTGCTATTAGCTCGGTCTCATCCCATATACTATTAACATCATCTTTTGGAACATATATCCTTACCTCAGTTCTACTTTGCACTAACTCTGCTATTAGCTCGGTCTCATCCCATATACTATTAACATCATCTTTTGGAACATATATCCTTACCTCAGTTCTACTTTGCACTAACTCTGCTATTAGCTCGGTCTCATCCCATATACTATTAACATCATCTTTTGGAACATATATCCTTACCTCAGTTCTACTTTGCACTAACTCTGCTATTAGCTCGGTCTCATCCCATATACTATTAACATCATCTTTTGGAACATATATCCTTACCTCAGTTCTACTTTGCACTAACTCTGCTATTAGCTCGGTCTCATCCCATATACTAGTGCCTTCTTTAGTCATGATTCTGTTCATCAGTTTCCCGTCTACATCTTCTAATGTCTTCAACAGCTCTACCACAGCAAGTAGGGTCTTACGTCCTTCGATGTACAGCTCAGGACGCACTCGTGAGAAAGCTTCTATTGCCAACTCCTCGCCCAGTCCCTGGTCACACAACTCGAAGTTGATAAGGGTCGTTATAGAGGCTACTTCAGTGGAAAAGACTGGGTCTGACACACGTGATACTAGGTAAAGACGGAAGGTGGGGTTGCATGTGACACGTCGACTACCGAACTTCACCACCTGAGGATCTTAATAACAGTATGAAAACTTGTTATTTATACATCAAGGGGGTCAATTGAAGTATCATTAAAGATGTTTCTTACCTTTGAATGGTTTCTCAGAGACCGCTGTACTGATATGATGAATCAGAGGCATGAAGAGAGAATCTATATGTTGATCAATATTGTAGAGTACTAATACTGAACCACCGGTGATGGCCCTTTCGATCTGTACTACAGTCGACTGGTCACTAGATCACCAATAATACACATTAGTAATACTATTGAGAGAATCTATATGTTGATCAATGTTGTAGGTGGTGGCCCTTTCGATCTGTACTACAGTCGACTGGTCACTAGATCACCAATAATACACATTAGTAATGCTATTGAGAGAATCTATATGTTGATCAATATTGTAGATTACAGTCGAGTGGTCACTAGTAATGCTATTGTTAACGTACCTCTCTCCCAGGTCCAGTTCTAGCACTTGCTTGCCATGTTCTAGCATACGAATCATTTCCAAGCTCTTTGTATTAGGATCTATAAGCAAGGGTACTCGTTGCCATGACGAGCTGGCGAGTACAGCGTTCTCTATCTTGCGCAGACCGAGTCCTTTAGTGAGTAGCTTGCGCACAGGCCCGTCACCAATAAGAAGTTTAGCGACTGCTAGGGAGAACGCATCGTATTCTATCAGTGTTTTATTCAAGATATCTTTCCCTTGTGAAGCGTGAGATAGTTTTCGTTCTAGTTCTTTAGGCGTCTGTGCTTTTTCGCTCTGCTCGACGTCTTGTTTCTCTACCTCGTCGCCTGGAATTTGATTATCATGATAATTTGAATTCTCGTCTTTTCCATCTTCACCTGCAATGGACCTCGTGTCTGGTAACATGACACCTTCACCAGCATCACGTAAATCATCACTTCCACGTGATTCGCCACGTGACTCATCACGTGACTCATCACGTGAGCCAACAAGTGCCTCATCACTGCTCGGTTGTTTGTCTTTTTCACTAAGGGTACTCTCAGTCTTTATCAAACCTTCTGTCTTGAAGACCCGTGCATCAGGATAAGGAGGACTAGCGTCCAGGACTAAAGGTACCCCACGTTCCTCCAAACACCGAGGCCAATGTACTGTCATCATGTCACGCCGGAAACTAAAACCATAAGGTCCAAGGTAAGTAGCAAATGCAGCCGCGATAGCCACACCACCAGCCATAGCAGCCTTACGCTCTTTAATTCCTGTTTGTAGACTGAGCCATTTCTGACGACCTGAACTTAGAACCTTAAAGTCAAGAAACAAATGAAGTTATGAATTTAATTATGTACTTGATTCAACCGATTATCCTAACTGACTGAATACCTGCTCAAAATAAGCTGCTTGTTTCAGTTTTGTATCCAGGTTTTGTGTCAGTTCGTACTGTCTACACTTGTCAATAGATGCTTCTTCATAAGCAAGAGCTAATGTCTTGAGTCGTTCCTCCAGCCCTTTCAGCTTCTCATCCATTGTTGACATCTTCTCGACAGCTATGTCTTCAGCAGATGATGTCTCTGCTACTTTACCATGTAAAGGCTTCACTTTGGACTGCATCATACGATGATACCTGTCAATCATCATGATGACATTGAATAACTGACACAAGAATTATGGCAAGATTATATTACTGCATCAAATGTCATCTGCTATAAGTAGCTTGGTTTACAGCTGTCTCACAGGTATGAAACAATCGTACCTTACAACACCACGGACCCACTGGACCATTGACCCTACAGCAGTGTTATTGGTCTTTCGCTCTAGATAATCTCCACTGAAATGAGGTTTCTTGAGGTAAGGCTCAACGACTTCAAGCGTACTTGGTGGTAATTCGATGTCATCAAACATGCCTAACTCTTCACGGAATCTACAAACAAGACGTGATATATTGATAGTCTACCGTTATGAGGACAGTCTTGCCTTAACTATAGGTATAGTTCTTACAAAGCTAACGTACGATCTGTATGTCGTGAGTGTTGGTGAGTTTGTTCCATTGTTTGTTACCTGTCAAGGTTGGCCATCAGTCGTTTTGCTCCTTTGTTCCACGTCAGGTCTGATGTTGGAGATTTCACTGTGGATAGTAAAAATGAATGTTATCATGAAAAGATGAAACAACAAATGTCAAGGCTGTGATATAATCTGCAATACCTATGATGATAATGGCAGCCAGCAGGTCTTCTATCTCAGTATCTGGTTTCTGCATTGCTCTTAGCTCAGTCAGTCCTTGTTGATCTAAGGTCTTGAGGACACGTTTGGTATCTGATACAACTGCTGCTGCTTTGAATACGGCACGTTCATGGGCCATTTGGTACTCTGGTAGGGCCTAAAGTATAGAAGAGTGTTACATTAATGATATGGTATATCATGAACACGGCACGTTCATGGGCCATTTGGTACTCTGGTAGGGCCTAAAGTATAGAATAGTGTTACATTAATGATATGGTATATCATGAACACGGCACGTTCATGGGCCATTTGGTACTCTGGTAGGGCCTAAAGTATAGAATAGTGTTACATTAATGATATGGTATATCATGAACACGGCACGTTCATGGGCCATTTGGTACTCTCGTAACGCCTACAATTTACACAGTATAGATTGATGTTACATCAGTGATTGGCATATACCAAACAAAGCCGTTACCTTTTTGAGTTTTTGTATTCTTTCTTGTTGTCTTCTAACCAGCCTCACTTGTTCTTCGGCAATCGCTCGGTCCTGTTGCAAGAAAGAACAAATGACAGATCACTATGTATGGCGTATTGCAACTTTAACTGGTAATTATTCCTCGGAAAAAAAGATGATGGGTTCCAGCATTAAAAACTGGCCATCCATTGATTGATTGTAGTGATACCTGGTAATACCTGATAACTGGTGTTAACCTACCTGTCCTATCTGGATTAGCAGCTGCTCATTACCCTGTTAACAAAGTATAAACATGATGTTATATAGTAGCCATAACATACATTAGAATCCAATGCAACGTAAAGTGAAGGCTGATAGACAATGTTAACATGATGTTATATAGTAGCCATAACATACATTAGAATCCAATGCAACGTAAAGTGAAGGCTGATAGACAATGTTAACATGATTTATTGTATCATTAATCATAATGTCGTGAGCACCTTCTTTTTCTGTTCCAGCACCATTATCTCGTGTTCCAGTTGTTTCTTGAGTTCTTCTGCCAAAAACACGCCATTTTCTATGGTCTTCAAAGCTGCTTCCACCTGCTCGTGTTCCTTCTGAAGCGACCGCTGTCTCTTGGTGACCAGATTAATGAATCTATAAAGATTAATTAACCATAATAATATGTATGTCTCCTAGATGAATACTTGTTCACTCCAGATTAGGTTAGTTACCATGACGACTAGCGAAGAGAATGAATAAAGGTCTTTTGGTGGTGGTGTTGAGGATGAAGGGAGGGACGAACTAGGAGTAGCAACGATAAGCTCAACTTACTTTTCAACAAATGTTTCAAAGGTGGTGTTGGTCAGGTGGCCATACTTGCCAGCTTCAACATCATGAAATTCTTGATGTCGTAACGCCAGATGCATGGAAGCCATCAGATGCGCAAGATTTTCCTTTTCCAATGAACCAAATATTTTGACACCTGGAACAAACACACATAGCAACTCATATCCATGTTGGGTCACCTTGTGAGTTGTGTTACAGGTAACACAAGTTAGACTTACCCTTTAAGTGGTGGATTGCGTGACTGACTAATTCTAATATCCATGTTGTGTTACCCTGTGTTACCTTGTGAGTTGTGTTACAGGTAACACAAGTTAGACTTACCCTTTAAGTGTTGGATTGCGTGACTGACTAATTCTTGCTTGGACCAGTGTGGCATTAGTATTATTGACACAGAGTTAGTCAGTGCAGGGAGGGCGCGACATCGTTTCTGGAAGCTTTCACCCAATGAAGTACAAGTCATTACTACACGAAGGTTTTCTCGGACAGTTCTACAGCAAACAAAGAAATATGTTTAGTTACAATAATATAAGGTAACAAGTATTCCAAACCTAAGGAAATAATACAACTACAGAAAATGAGTTACTTGAGAAAGAAGTCCCATGCAACGTCCTTGGTGTACGTCAAGCCAGCCTGTGTGACTTCAGATCGTACAGCATTGATGACCGATGTCTGTTCTTCCTCACTAAACAAGTGAGAGATGGAACAAGACACGAGAAACTCGCTCACATAAACCAAGAAATCCTCCATGAAGATGTCAGACTCGGGTAACAAGAGTAGAAGGTGTTCACCCTGCAAATAGACAAATGAGATGAGTCAGTAAGCAGCTAGATAAGAACAGCTAAAGCGATTCTGGCTGTGTAAGCTGTCCTAACCTTGACCCCTGCTCTTGTGTAAGCCTGTACCAAATCTGTCTTAAAGTTGTCCAGTGTGTATTTGTCAGTGTTGGAGACGGACGAAGGGTTGATGCGAGTCACCGAGTAGTCACACAGGTGTGCTGCAAGTTGAGCCAGTTTTGTTGCTAGACCCGGAGAACCCTCTGACACTATCAAGGCGTGGCCACACTCGTGAGGACATTGCATTATACGCACTAAACGACATATGGTCTCCATCACGTCCTGCAATGGATAACAAATTATTCGTTAAAATAAATAACATCACTACTTGCTGCTTAACACAACAATAAAGACAATAGATGTTATATTATACATACATCATGAAGTGTAATCTTTATCCTGGGGAAGTCTTTGTTGTATTCATCGATACCATGTTCTAACACAGCCCGAACCTGTACATCATTAAAAACATATTTCGTTACACCCTTAAACAATATAGTTCTTGGACTTTAACAGCTGTCCAATCACCTTCTTCATATCAGTCACGTGTCTATAGGCTAGATGGACATCGTCATCATTTGCATCACTAGAGCCTGCACCAATCACCTCGCCAGAATTATCCTCAAGGTCGACGAGGTTAGTGAAGAAAGGCATTGGTCCACTGACAACAGACAACTGGAAAAACAACATATACGATCTTAGCTTATGGCAATAATAGACGGTTTGTATGTCAAACTAGCTGCAATGATGGTGATGTGTGGTTCACCTGCTCTTCGTTTGACAGTCTCTTTTTGGCTGCGATCAAGAATGCTTGTTGGTATCGATCCTTGTCTACCAAATCGATTAATCGTCGGCTATAGACCCAGTCACACTCGTGTTTCCATAGCAACAGAAGGTCGTGATGGGAGCACCCTGGGCGCAGGGTAAGGCACAGATTCCTAGGAAAGTCACATGGACATAGACAAATTAGATCAGTTAAGTGGTAAATATTCAGAGCATTAGATTCCTAGAGACAGGTCTGTCAGGTCTGTTATATAGTGACATTTCTGTGCAGTGGGCAGATAGTAATCTTACCTGAAGACCATAGTCAGGTCTGTCATAGTGAACATATAGTGACATCTCTGAGCAGTGGGCAGATACATGGTGCGGAGGTAGTCTTGCAGTTCCAGCGTCACATATGTTATGTTCGTCAGCAGTTCTTTCATGGATCGATCGTGATAACCGATGCCCGTATGTTTGATATGACTGTCCCCAGACCCCTGTGATGATGTATCTGTTCCACCTGATTGAGACTGAATGACATTGAACAGGAAATGTTTCTCTAGTTGCTGCGTGTAAATGTAGTGTAGCTCGTTGATGCTGTGAATACAAATATAGACCGTTAATATTATATAATGTGACCAATTCTTGTGCCTCTCGATTTGCATACCTTGGGAAAGACACGTTGAACACAGAGAAGTGTCTGAGTAGTCTGCTACTTAGCTTGGGTGTGGTAGGTGGCGTATAAGGGTTATAAGACGAGAGAAATGACACGTGATGAACTTCTTTCCACTGTTGAGTCTCAGGGTCAAAAACACCTCCATGATCGATATGTTGACGAACCAGTTCGCATGCTGATTGGCTGTTGATGTTACTGACCTGATGACAGCAGAATTAAGAACATCAGTTGAGACTTATTGATTACCCTATGAGATGCCCATCAGGGTGATCAGGGTAGATATAGCGAGCCCTAACTAAAGCACAAATAAAAACTCCAAAGCCCTGCTACCTTGCTCAGGTTCAAGTCGTCCACTAAACATGTCAGTTTTTTGTTTCCCTTTGGTACAAAGGTATGCGCATGTTTCCACTCCAAACAGTTGGACACCTCGTGCCAAAGACTGCGCCCTGTAGTAAACTTGTTACAGTAAACCGTTAGGCTGAGTACTTCGCCTATGTCTCCACCGTGTTGTTTCAATCTGTGACGTAATATTGAAGTCTTCCCACTGCCTTCCTCACCAACCAGTAAAACAGGTTTACCAGCATCAGCCATCAGACCAACCAGATGGGAAATACGCTGAATGTGGAAAGAAAGAAATCAAATAGAGGTAATGAAATTAACCAAATATAAAAGACTTGTAAGAACTAGACTGCCTGATGTTATAAAGCAGGATATACAGCATGGTACTCACCTCGTTATTGATGGTATGAACATAAGCTTCGTTAGGAATCCCTTCAGCTGCTGTCTGGGCGTAAGGTGGCACTGCCTCGCGCCAGTTCAAAAACTCATGAGTGTCAGGATTGACGTAGAAATTCCAAACCTTAGATTAAAATAATGATAAATATAGTATATGGGATGTTTAGGGTCGAATATTTTAAGTACACAGTCAGGGAGAAAAAAAACCAATAAATGTTCAAAAAAGGTAAAGAAGTTACCTGATCGTCGCCTGGTAGAGACACAAAGTCAGCCCACTGTTTTCTCCACCAGTTGCTGAAGTATTTCCTGTGTTTCTCTTCTAACGTCCCTCCAAATGCCCACATGGCGGCGTAGCAAAAATAGTTTTCAAACTCACCAGGCATCAGGTCTTGATAATTGGAAATAATCGCCTAAAGAAGAATGAATGGGTTGCCTGTGTCAGGTATTTGAACGGGAGGGACTAATTCGAGGAGACAATAACTCACCTCTACCAGAGTCAATAAAGTATTGACCATTCCCATTTCATTGACAGTGACCACGTGACGCAGCTGAGAGGGCTTGTTCTGGCCTGGGGGTGCACCTTTCTCCGGGGGGACAGATGTCCTGGATGCAAGATATTCTAAAGAAGGTCCAATGTATCGATCACACAACTCCCTTAATACTTCTACTTCACGTTCAGGCCTTTTGGTGAGCCAGCGTTCCACTAAGAGAGGCCAGTTGACATCTGATGAATTTAGTACGAGCATGCCCAGTGAAGATAGCACCGCTGGACTAAGGTTGTCCAATGTCTCGAGCTGTTTAGTAAAAGATGGAAAGAAATACTCATTATGATATACCAAATCTCATCTGAAGGAATACTCATGCTGTTTATTACTTGACTCACCTCCCATACAATGCGTAAAGCCTTGGGAATGAGTATATGTTCGTTATTGCCAAGAACCACAGTACCTTTATCCAAATAACAAGATAAAAAGGAAATATATCAATATTGACAGTTTGACAATAATCAATGATAAAGGGACATGGCTCACCGGTGTTTTGGATCAACGAGCTGAAGATGTCCATCTGAGTTGAGTCAATCTGTAAATAGAAATGAGTAGAATGTGTTGTTTATCTATCCTCAGGTAAACCCAGCATGTCAGACAGGGGGATAGTATTATTTGATAATCTACATACCGTGCCATCCAAGTGAAGCCATTTCATCAGCGGCTTACATGTTGACTTGTTCTTTGTCTCTTGTAAGCTGAGCATTTTTGAATGTTTACGCAATGCAACAGCTAGAATACCCTCCTTCCATTCGCTGAAATAAATAAATCAGAAAACGAGTTTAGATGTTGTCCTCAAAGGGAAGAGACTGATGGGAATCATTATTTCCATACTTGGTGAGGTGATCTGCATATCCCAGCAACTCCTCACTCTCCATGGTCTCAGTGCAGATGACATCAGTCTTGACTTGATGACCCATTTCTCTGTATGCTGCAGACAAAGTCTTGATACACTCTGTCTTGCCGCACCCACTTGGTCCAGTTACACAAACCTACAGTCAAAGGATCCAGTATTGAGTGAGTGAGTCTACTGTATCAGCAGTATCAACACTTAAGTATACCTACCACTTGATGTGTTGTAATAAGCTCCGATAACTGAACAACACGGGACTGGAAGGACACCCCAGGCTGAAGACCAAGCTTAGATGTGGCGACTTTGATTGCAGATTGAATATCATCCAGCACTGAAAATACATCGAGGTGTTAACATTATTAATCAAAGACTTTATGCCACAGTATTCTGTTAGAACAACATGATATCAAATATAAGCAATAGACAAACACTAGTTACCTTCTAGTTTGTCTTGAACAGGCGAACCTTGTCTACTCTTGGGTGTTACTGGTATCTCATCCAAATTAGATACAGGATCATTGAGGGCCATTTTACCCTGTACTACTCCATAACTGTCGAATATCATAGGTATCTGCACGATAGGGAACAAGTCTGACAGCAGAGTAGCGAACATAATAGCATCACTGCCTGATATCTGTGGCATAAAGGTGTCCCTGAAGGCAAGTACGACTGCTTGTTCTTCGATCCTCTGCATCTCTTGATCGTCTGTAGTGTTTGATGTTCCTTCTGCTGCATCTAACAACAAATCAAGTGAGTAGGGTATCATCAATCTAGCCACAGCAAGAATGCTATACTTACCATCTGAGCCACCCATTACAGGCTCATTAGCAGCAGCAACAGCCTCAGTAGCATCAGTAGGTGATGGTGACCTTCCATCATCAGGTGTTGTTCTTTGAGGGGCATCATTTATCGTGGTGACCTGAGACTCTTCCTGATATTGACACAGATGAGTACCAGCATTCATTATAATCCTTTTCAAGCTGAGAAGACCCCAGCTGGAACACTTGTGCACACAGCGTGAAGTATCACCCATAAGGACCTTGGATGTGCTTGGTAACAACTCCAAACAAAGTTCCCTTAGGGACACTATCTTGGAGGAGATGGAAGCAGCTTTAGTAAAACCCTGACTTGTAAGCCACACCTCAAGAATAACGAGCCAATCTGGTCCCATGAGAGCTACGGGCCGGAAAAGATTTAGGATGTCTTTTGGTAGTTCAGACGTCGAGCTCTGAAAGGAGGGGAAGAAACCGATGCTTGGGATGTAGTCAGGATATCTAATGCTTATTGAGTTGGTTAAGGTGGCAAAACAAGCTGCATCAGCCATCAGAGGTACTTCTTCTTCCTGGATAATGACGGTGCCTTTATTAGCATGTAGACCATCATGTATAACTTGAAGGAGCTGAGTGAGGATTGACATGACTACAGGAGTGATGGACGAGATGTTGTTGAAGCACACCCACGAACCTAACAAAAGAGACATCATGTATGGCGTTAGTAACCTCTGGAAAATACTAGTAAAATAATCAAGCTACAACAGAGTAAAAATAGACTCACCAGAGCTTGCTACACCCCTGAATATATCGACCAGCATCCCCCGGGTGAGGCTCCTGGAAGAGTTGAAGGAGTACAGAGGACAACCAACAATGAGAGATAATTCCTTGACTATCTCTGTTTTACCACACCCCTGCAAGCCATCAGTTATATCTCGTAAATATATTGAACTTTATAACCATCAATAAATGTTAATGTATGGGTACTTACAGGTACTCCAGTACACAGACCAACAGCATTAGCCTTCATAGCCTTTGCTAGACCCACAAGACATTTATCAGTGAATGGACTGATGGCCAGTCTAGAGACTGTACCCTGATACTCAAACCCATACTCGAACTGCATGTCCAGTATATCAATCTTGTACGTCTGTCTGTCTTCTGTACAGCTATACCGCGCATGCGCCATCCACGCAAACCAATCGTTCATGCTCTGGATATCTGTACCCTCTTGGAACTTTCTCACTAACTGCTGCACTAATTCCCTCTTGTGGGAAAGGATCGTAATCAAATTGCTCATTTTCTGCAGCTGGCTTGGAGTCAGTTGAAGATTGGACACCTTCTTATCTGGTTTATTATCACTAGTAGGTATAGACTCATTCTTTTCTGCTCCCTTTCCCGATGAACCAGATATATCAGACCGACCGTCAATGTCAATTGCACTTGGTGTTCGATCTGGAGTCACACTACTAGTATTACGACTCTTCTTGCCTTCTTGATATTCATCTACAATATTCCCATCAACACTGGTACTCGTTTGTCTGCCATCTTTGACATCGTCTACTTCGTCTACTTCAGCTCCTCTCAGTCTTTTAGCCAAGGACGATACCATCCCTGTCAAAGTACCAAGACCTTCGTTGACAGCCGTTTTATCTCCTGTAACCGCTTTCCCAACTGCGTCCTCAACCTTCCTGCACCATTGAACTTGTATAGCTAGAAGAACAACTTGACAACAATTCTCCACTGACAAGAAGGGTTTCAAGATCTCTTCAGACACGACAGTTATATCGGTATCACTTTCTGGGGGTTCATTTGGTTGGTAAGATGAAGTTGTGCTAATCATAGTAAAGAGCTGTTCGGTGAGAGTCTGTTTTATGGTGTTGATAAGGGTTGTCAGCCAGCCATCGATTGGACCATCACAGATTACAGGCTGCAAGCAACAATGGAGGTTTAGTAGGCTGCTCTGTTTGATATCCAAACTGTCAGATATGCATAAAAAAATTACCTACCTGTTTTAGCACCAGCCTTTCTCCATGGTTACTCACTACATCCGTGATTTGAAAATATCTCTGACCTTCAGCTTCAAACTCCTCGTAACCAAGGCAACCAAGATGTTCAAGAACTTTGAAAAGATATGGGTTCACCAATCCTGGATCGTACCCTGATAAAGAAAAAAAAGGTTTCGATAGAAAGATGGTTGTAAAAGCACGTAAAACCGACTGTGGCCATGCGTAACCTACCATTACATACAACGTGTAAAACGTCTTCATGAGATAAGAAATAGAATCGAGGAAACTTTTGACGTCTGCGTTCCAGGTGGGACAACAGAGACTTCCAGCACTGCTGTAAATTCATGTTTAGTTTCTCAAGCTTGGTTTGGATATCTGCATGAAGAGAAGAGAATAGTCGGTTGTCAGTAGTTATAGGTTGAAGATATGAAAATGCTGGTGAATGATGGATGATGATGATGGATGATGATGATGATGATGATGATGTGGATGAGGATAATGATTGTCAAGATGATCATGGTGATGATGATGTGATAATAATGGTGATGATGGATGATGATGATGGGTGATGATGATGGATGATGATGATATGAAAAATAGAATAAAATATTTACTTGTTCTAGAGCAAGCCTGAAGTACATTCGGGTTTTTATCAGTAGCTTTCATTAGGATCCTGAAGTCTCTATTGACGGCTGAGAACAAATTCGTCTCATGTGGCATAGCGATACGGAACTCAAGGCTTGAGAATACCTATTATAACGATAAACCAGAGCACAATTAGTGTAACGTGTACCGCAACTGGCTAATATATACACTGCTTCATGCTAGTACTAGATTCAACTTACATCTTCAAGTTCGATCCATTTTTCTTGTACTTCCAGCCAGACCGTTAACACAGCTTCTATTGTCTGTAATCTCTTCTGCCATTTCATGATATCATCAGCGAACGATCCTGCAGAGCTTCCGTTTAACATGTTTTGAAGTGAAACCTGCGTAGACGTTTTGAACATAAAAACTGAGTATTTGCCTGTTAACTATATGCGCATTTTTGTAACGAGTTTAAGACTGGTTAACAGTATCTACGGGCGAATTATAAACAAGAGAGTGTGGTAACAGCATGCGCTGGACATACAACTAACCTGGTGATCTTCCAGCTCTTCGAATATTGGATCACAGCTGTCTAAAAGACAGACGGGACCGTTGTCCTGGAAACAACAAAGACAAAGAAACCTTAACAAAACGATAGATTGCAATTACAATAAGGAACTGATTGCATTGATATACATTACCTGAGTAAGAGTGATAAGTGACTGTGAGAATGTAGCAGATGCTACTGATGTTCTTCTTGTCTTACTCTCCTTGATGCTGAACCCACCACTACCATGACTGGTCACAGACACCCGACTAGAAATACCTCGATGACCATGCATCTCAAACTCAGAATCTTTACCGAACTCACTCCCGGTGTTCTGAAGAATTACAAAACAAACCAAGATTAAATCATGTGAAGGGAAAACGTCTGTGTAAACATTGTTGTTGCTTCGTGATTGGATGACTTACATCTTGAGTAACTCCTGCAGCAGAAGAGCTTGGTCTCTTGTATCGGGTATGCGGTCTGAGCTCAAAAATTTTACTCAGCCACACTTCTTCATAGGTTTTCAGAGAACTCTCAATCGCCACATCCTTGGTAGCTCTTTGTATAATACCGCGAACTTCCTCGGCGTGATCTGAAGAAACATTTACAAACCGTACATTAGGAATACAATCAATGAAGATCAGATGGAAACTGTTACAATTAGTACGCTGTCAGTAACAAAGCACAGCACAGCACAGCACAGCACAGCACAGCACAGCACAGCACAGCACAGCACAGCACAGCACAGCACAGCACAGCACAGCACAGCACAGCACAGCACAGCACAGCACAGCACAGCACAGCACAGCACAGCACAGCACAGCACAGCACAGCACAGCACAGCACAGCACAGCACAGCACAGCACAGCACAGCACAGCACAGCACAGCACAGCACAGCACAGCACAGCACAGCACAGCACAGCACAGCACAGCACAGCACAGCACAGCACAGCACAGCACAGCACAACAAAGTACAGCACATTACGGTACGGCAGAGCACGCCATAGTACCACAAGGCATGATATGATCAAGTGCATATAATACATAATAGAAGGTGCATATAATATATGATAGAGGATCCCATACTGTGTAATCCAAGGTCCAGTAGCTGTCCTAATGTCATACGCGTCAGACCTTCATTACTGATCTGTATAACACCACCAGCAAGACGTAACAACTGCTTCCAATGACGAGGACGCATGGCTGACTTGCTTAAATCATCGATTATAGGTAAACAGGCCTGAAAAGAGAATCAGAAATCAGTGATTGACTCTTGACCTATTTGAGAGTTGTATAACGGCAGATCATGTCTGAGATGCTTCTAATATCAGCATGTTGTAACAGAATTCATAATACCTGTATATCCCAGATCGAGTCTTCCATCCCTTGATACACATCCCATTCATGAGCATCACTGGGCAAAGCGCGTACAACATCAAGCTGGGCTTCAGTAGCTTTGCGCATGAGTCTTGTGTTAATCCGCTGCCACCTGCCTCGCTTCCATTCAGTATGTTGTTCTTGTACCGCACGGTACGTGTTCCATACTTGTCGAAGACATTCCAGGTTGGTGCGCAACCTATAGTACAACATCAATAAGTGTCTCTATTTAGTTTGTATATCCACCAAGTGACTAATGAAAAGTATTCTCAGTTTTCTAAAGAACTACCAAAAAACAATACAATACTCCCATTTCGAGTTCTCTTTTACGCTGTGTTAGCCTCAAAACCGTGTAATATATTCTTTTATTCAGTAACAGCCCGTGGCAATTCAAGAGATCTGTGTGTAAAGAAGACAATAAAAATACTTTGAAATTTCACGAGTTTTATCTAAATTTCTGCATAATTTACGCACAATTGAGGCTAACACAGCGTAAAAGAGAACTCGAAACGGGAGTATTAAGGTGAAAGGGTTCTGGTTCATGGAATCGCCCCCAGTGATTTGTTTGTTAGTTGGTGGAAGATAAAAGAAACTCCTGCGGGAACCACTATTTCAATCATTATCATCTCGTTATCATCACTTACTGAGGAAGTATGGAGAAGTTCACCACAACTTTCTCAAAAAGTTCCTGCAGTTCAATGAGGTCCTGAAAAACAAATAAGAAGACGAATGAAAATACACAGATAAGTGGTTAAATCAGACGGACTGCATGATATCATGACACACAAACAGCAGCAGATAACAAATCTACCTGAGCTTCTCCTTCCATAGCTATCAGCTTCTTCTCAAAAGCATCCATGAGATTAAATGCTGTGTAGATAGCACAGGTACGTTGGAACGCTTCTGATGCTGAAAACTGGCGGGAAAGAGCTTCACAACGATCACCGAATGCCTTGAGTTGCTGGAGAAGAAAAAGCACTTGTCAATGATTAAACGTGACTGGCCCATCTAATAGCCAATGTGCATGAGCTCGAAATTCTAGCACAAAGCATGATGGGAAAGTGAGTTCTTACGCTTTTTTGGCTCCTCTAAAAATTCATCTTGTAATTTTTTCTTCGACATTTTCTATGGAAATAAAAGGATTTCAGCAGACGAAAATAACAGAGTAATTTTTTTCTGCTGGTTCCTTTGATTTCCCTGTTACATTTTTAAAGAACTCACTTTCCCAGAGTGCTTTGTGAGCTTTGATGCACATTGCCTATTGTGCAATTATTTTTGACTGTCAAGATGATAGGTTTAGATGACAAGTATCAGGTGTTACCTGAGTAACGCTGTTAGCTTCAGCCTGTATCCTAGGCCCAAGTCGTTGTTTAGCTTTATTTACTTTCATCTTTAGACTATTCCACCTTCAATACAAAAGTCACAATGAATGACAACCAGTACGACCAGTACATGAGGTTGATGACAACACTGAATACCTCTGAGGTGCAGCTGCGTAGAATTTCTGGGTCATGTCTGGTAGTTTCTGTCCATATTTCTCTAAGAGAGTGATGGTTCTCTTCATGGCTATAAACTTGCTGTCCATCTCCGCCTGCTGTGTACTGACCTATGAATAGACGTACATCATGATTAGGACTGATAGATCCTGGTGGTCCTTAATGAATCCAGTATTGCATGTAGTTACCTCATTGAAGACTCTCATTAGACGCATGAATGAATCGATATCTTGTTCTTGGCCAGTAATAGCCTCGATACCAGGCTCTATTCTCTTCAAAAACGAGTCAAGGTCATTCAACGTTGTGGAGACCTGGGACAAGACAAAGCTCGATTAGACAGTTTCAAGAAATGATTACACTCGTCCAGGTTCACAGCAACAAAAAAGGAGCAAATAAAAATGTTCCTTAAATTTAGATATTAGATTGACTTCATTCATTAGTCCCGGTATAAGAAGTTCTTGTATAACCCTACAAATGCTCCCAATAAGATCTTACTTGATCAGAGAGGTGCTTGGTGTACACGAACATCCATTTGCTTGCATATGTACCAATAACTTGCTTAATAGGCCTCATATTGACACGCATCCAGCCAATATCACAGCAGTCTTGTAGAGCATTGATCTCGTCTCTTGACGTCTATAATACATATAACACATTATATAAACAGCATACATACTGAGAGGAAGTTACTATTACTATTGGTGATTACCTGATAAATCTCGATCTCTCTGTCAAAGTCATCAAGGGAGGGTACATTATCCTCTTTGACTTCCTTCAGTGATGTTAGCTTCTTTGGGTTGAGAAAAGTTTTTTCTGACAAACCCATAGCACCGCTTGTACTGAGGGTTGAGGCTGCAGCAGATGCTCGACTGGAACTAATCATTCAATATCAACCAGAATCAGAAAATCAGAAAACCAAAATGAACACAGGAAAGCTCCTAAGCCTTCCTTAACTTGTCTTATCTTTGTTTTTATCATCATATAATGATTCTAACCGATGTAAGGAAATTCTCATCTCAAATTTTAAGCAAAAATAGGCATTCCAAAACTTGTCCCTCCATAGTCTTTGGCTACTTGTCCCCTGCGCACCCTAACAAGTACTGTAAGTGATGCAAGTTTTATTACCTTCTGACATCTTTTTCTCTGTCTTTCTTGGATTTCTCCGAGTGTTGTGAGGCCCGGGATCGAATAGCTTCAGAACGGTTCATCTTACGAGGATGCGCAACGATATTACCAGCTAAAAATTCTTTAAATGTCCTCTGAACATCTTGCATCCACAGAAATGCGTACTCACGGAACGTAGCAAGAATCTCCTGAAATAACATTTGATTCTATTCAAAATAGAGTTTGGTTTGTCAGTGCGCAGCGTCTCATTATAGCCCGTGTTATGATGATCTTCTAAAGGTTCAGAAACATAATACAATAGCGTGTACGCACGCCTTTGCAGAATATGAGGACACAGAGTACATACCTTGCATTCTTCGGCATTTTGTTCAACTACCTCTGTTATTTGCTGAGCAAAACGTTGTACGTTATCATCTTCACTGATTGCTTCCTTGTACGTCTGGATATTCAAATAACAAGAAGCTTGTTATCCCTGCAGCAGCATAGTAATATATCACCAGGATAGAACTTAGTTACCTTTTTGTGGCTGTCAACAGGAGTAACAAGATCACCTCTGTTAAGAAAGTCGTTCAACCAGCCGTTAACAAACTCCTGGACGCTGTGAGAAGCTGAATGGTCATCCAGGGTTGGGTTAAACGTCACTTCAAGCCCAACCAGCTCTAGACGAATAGTCAGGATAGGAAGAGCTGATATGTCCTGATGAAGATAGAATATATAGAGATACATATAAAGTGAGTCCTGAAGAACAATGCATTGCATTATACTACCTACCCTTGAAAGGTTAGAGTGGACGATCTGGTTCAGCATTGACTGTAGTGACGTCAGTGTTGATTCGTTTAGTCCTGCAAGTATGACGTCACTCACAAACTGGGTGTAACTTTGCCATGATGGTGATGCATGACTGATCTGTACGGCCTGCAAGTACATCAAACATCATGCCTTACTGAGACAAGTAACTAGCTGATGATAATCATGATTATATAGAATATACCTCAAATGTAGACTGCAGCAAGGCATGGATCCTGTTACCACCAATGATGATTGTATTCTTATGTGTATCATAAATATCCCTGGAACAAATCAAGCTAACCAATAAATATCTGTTGATAACAACCCCTCTACTATAGAACTAGGGTTATGTTACCTGTGTATCGTATGTAGTTGTTCCATAGAGTGTATTATGTTACATGTGTATCGTATGTAGTTGGTCCATAGAGTGTGTTATGTTACCTGTGTATCGTATGTAGTTGTTCCATAGAGTGTGTTATGTTACCTGTGTATCGTATGTAGTTGGTCCATAGAGTGTGTAGTGCTGGTATCTCTTGGTGTAAACACCTCTACTAGAACTAGGGTTATGTTACCTGTGTATCGTATGTAGTTGTTCCATAGAGTGTGTAGTGCTGGTATCTCTTGGTGTAAACACCTCTACTAGAACTAGGGTTATGTTACCTGTGTATCGTATGTAGTTGGTCCATAGAGTGTGTTATGTTACCTGTGTATCGTATGTAGTTGTTCCATAGAGTGTGTAGTGCTGGTATCTCTTGGTGTAAACACCTCTACTAGAACTAGGGTTATGTTACCTGTGTATCGTATGTAGTTGGTCCATAGAGTGTGAGGTGCTGGTATCTCTTGGTGTAAACACCTCTACTAGAACTAGGGTTATGTTACCTGTGTATCGTATGTAGTTGGTCCATAGAGTGTGAGGTGCTGGTATCTCTTGGTGTAAACACCTCTACTAGAACTAGGGTTATGTTACCTGTGTATCGTATGTAGTTGGTCCATAGAGTGTGAGGTGCTGGTATCTCTTGGTGTAAACACCTCTACTAGAACTAGGGTTATGTTACCTGTGTATCGTATGTAGTTGTTCCATAGAGTGTGTAGTGCTGGTATCTCTTGGTGTAAACACATCCAGCTGTCCATTCATAGACCATGATCCAGCGATGTTACAAATCTCTTGATAGTTACTCTGTACAATACCAAGGTTATAGTGCACATCATCACAGACCAGGAACGACGCATGCTCCACAAAATCAGCCGATTCTAGAGTCTTCCAGGAGTACTCATGGAGGCCTTGGTGGAGAAGCTAGAAAATGAAAAAATATCGCCGGGATTAACTACTGAACACTTTTATCTTTGCTCAATAAACAGATCGAAATAGAACCAGCGAGCCTGCCCCTCCGCACTCGAACACTGTAACAAAAACCAGCCTGCAACCTTAAATTGTAAGCTAGAGAAACGAACCTCTTCAATCTTGGACATCTTCTGTTCGAATAAAGGTTTTTCAAAGTCCTCCATGGTTGCTATGATGGAATTGTAACGGGACACGATGGTATCAAGACGAGCAGCGGTTGATCTCAAGAGACCATCATCAGTTGAACGTAGCAAGACACGTACTGGATCAGGTAGCCGTACGTTGAATGGTGGCGACGCCAGGTAATGTATCTCTCTTAACAGCAACAACAGATCTGGATCAAAGTTCACTTGGATCATTGGAGTCTTGCTGGTAGATTTAACATCTGTGATCTGATCAAAATAACAACACTACATGAGTACCTTATATCAACTACTACTACTACAACCACAACTACAACGTTACTAGAGCTGCAACTCAAAGGCATCTCCAACTGCAACTACGACTGCAACTACAACTAAAACTACGACTCCAATTACATCTCCAACTACAATTCCAACTGCAACTACGACTGCAACTACAACTACATCTCCAACTGCAACTACGACTGCAACTACAACTACAATTACATATCCAACTGCAACTACGACTGTTACTACAACTACATCTCCAACTACAACTACGTCTCCAACTGCAACTACGACTGCAACAACAACTACATCTCAACTACAACTCCAACTCCAACTGCAACTACGACTGTTACTACAACTACATCTCCAACTGCAACTACGACTGTTACTACAACTACATCTCCAACTGCAACTACGACTGCAACTAAAACTAAAACTACGCCTGCAACTACATCTCCAACTACATCTCCAACTGCAACTACAACTGCAACTACAACTGCAACTACGACCGCAAGTATACAACTAAAACTAAAGCTAAAACTACGACTGCAACTGCGACTGCAACAACTACAACTACAGCACTAAAAAGCAAGTCGTGTATCAAAGTATCCCACTCAATCATGCACGTCCCATGTGGATTATTTTTAATCTACGATAATCACAGGTTTTTCTTACCAATAGCGGCTGTTTAAGTTTGGCTCTCAGCTCTGTTTGCATGTCATTCTGCCATTTGCGAAGGGAATCTGATTCACATCTGAGAAAACAGAGATATTCCATAGTAAGAAAATATCTGTCCATAGTCCAACCTATACAGGAACTACCAGTGATGTAGTACTCACTTTTCGATGTCTTTTAGTAAATCAGTGAAGGTATCTCTTAGTCTCCATCCATCATCACCCTTCAGTGAGGCAGGTGAGACTCGGCTTAGTCGAGACATAGGCTCCTATAGACAAGGAAAATCTGAAGCAATTCTAAGACATTTCTAACTATGAATAACGGACCTATCCTAACCTGCATATGTAGTTTCAGTCCTCTGAGCCACAGCACTTTACTCGCCACAGGGGGGAGGTGTGGGTACGATGGCGGGTTGTTTAGATGTTGTTCAAAAAATGTTCTTACTTTAAACAAATCTTCGGTGAAACCTTTGACCATGTTGCTGAAGATATCCTTAAGATTTGCCTGAGAATAGATAAGAAAACATTATGGGAAACGAGCGATAGGCATGATAGTTACTAACACATGTAGGAAGTGAAGTGACAAAATTGAAGAATTTAAAGTCCAAAATTCCTTCTAAATTCGGCATGTGCTCCTCTTTTTCGTTGCCCTTCAACTCCCCTTACATCACTACTCCGTTTATACGAGCACAGTGATCAAGGTCAAAATGAAGCATCTTTCGTCGGTTCTTAACTTTGTCTGGTGGAATCCAACGATGCGCACTTCTTTGTTTCAGTATCTTCGATTGATAATAAGGCTAAAGCTCCACAGAATGGAATGCATGAGCCCAGTAGTATATAGTTAGCCCTGCAATGACCCAGTCCAACCCTAACCTACCTGAACCATTTCCCTTCCGCTTATTCCTTCGAATACTTCAAGAAGACGTAGTTTAGCTCTGGTATCCCAACACTGCTTGAAGCTCTGCCTCAACACATCAGCTAAATTGAACTCTAAATCCTAAAAGAAAAGGTCGACCTATTAGAGCTAAGTGTGTATTGTAGTTATAGTCACATGCGCTTACCCTCGTCACAGATCGAAACATGAAGAAATCTCGCTCAAAGTGTCGTGTTTCGTCCACGTCCAGCACATCCTGGAAAGTAGAAACAGAATGAACAATCCGATAGTACGTCAAACATTATTACATTATCTAGCTTACTTACTTGTGTTATTTCTTTGAACGATTTAATAGCATGTCCAAATTTGCCGTGGATTTCTCGTACAAGGCAGTCTAGCCCGTCCCCACCAGCACCCCCAACCTCAGCAGTACAGGTCAGAAGTTCAAAGTGCCTTGTCGTCTGAACCAACTCAAGAACATCGTTACAACGCTCCATAAAGTTATTCAAGCTAATGAAACTGGGGTGATTCCGAGGTGGCCAGGCCGAGTCGGTCCACAGGTCTGCCGCTAAATCATTCATACTGTCTGTAAGATGGTCAGTACGCGAGAACAGTTTACCAGCTTTGGGAGTGATGCTATCGATGTAAAGTTTACTGTGCCATACGATACCACCACTATCAACACTACAAAACAGGAACCCGACAATGATTTAGTGAAGGTCTCTTTGAGAAGCGCATATATAGCTGTTATTAACCGAGTGCGAGGTCCGTACCGTAAGTTATGGACCGAGTTTTTTCCACTGCCTTATAAAAAAGTGAAAAAACGAGGATCTATAACTTACGGTACGGACGGAGCAAACGAGGTTAATAAGATATTTATTATATGGCAAGGCTAGGAGAGACAATTTTGATTTTCGGTCCGTACTGTAAGTTATGGACCGCAGATTGACCAATCATAGCGCGTGAAATTACATTGCCACTTATATTATATCTATTACTTATTACCATCAAACAGCATCATACACAGAGCTAGTACAACGATTCGATCCTTCGAAACAGAATGCGCGCATCTTTTAATAACTTTTTAGCTGCAACAAGAGCTTTTCAATAGCTTTTCACTGGCCGACAACGTGTGCAATTGTATTCAATACTCAATACAGTTATTCAATACTCTGTACACTATTCACCTTAAACAGTCATAAGTAATTTGCGCAATATGAGCAAAACTACAAACATAATTACTTTGTTCCAATTTGTTCTGCTAGTTTCTTTTGGTTCAGGTCATCAGCCTTGTCTTTCTTATCCAGGTAACAGCCTCTGAATGCTGCGCACACTCGAAGAGAGTCCTTTAAGCTGCTGTAAGACTAGAGTACAACGCAATATGTTAGTGAAATCAGTAATAAAAGAAACCCTCTTTTGACCGACAAAAACATCACTTACTTCAGCAAGACTTTCCAGGACATTTTGCCCCACAAGATGTCTTGCTCTGGCAACAACTTCGTTAGACAGCATGGTGAGTAGTCTAGTGAAGTTCTTGGGTTCATGATAATACCTGTAAAAAAATGAAGAGTTTCGTTAAAACTTACGCCTGTCAATAAAAAACTAGATGATTGTGTGAGCGTTAATACCTTGAATGAGCCCAAACAAGGAAAAGGGTGTGCATGAGTGGCGAGAAAAGTTCTACCATGTCTTTAGACTTGGTGGAATGATGAAGCTGTTCAAACCATGGCAACAATGTACTCAAAAACTGGAGATTATCATTTGCTTCTGTCTCAGCCTATAAACGTAAAGAAAAACATTTAGTATAATATAATAATAGATATGAATAAACATGAAACCAACCTTTGCTATTTCCTTCTTCACCAAATGAAAGGACTGTGAATATGTGCTGTGCGCATCTTCAAGGTTCATTATGATGTTCAGTGCAACATGAGAGCACAGCTGCTCACTAATATTGTTGATCTTCTCCAAATGTTCTGACCACATCTAAAACAGCATTCACACATACAACTATTAGCATACAAAAAACTGGGTCGAGTTGTCATTTCAGTGCATTGTGGGACTGTTTTAGGGAATAAAATAGATGCCATCTTGGAAATATGTCCCCTAAAACAGTCCCACAATGCACTGTAATGCCAGCTCAACCCAGTTTTCCCCTCAACCTCGGAACTGCTTATTAAGTAAGATTAAAGTTACCAATGACCTTTGTGGTTGCCATGGCAACATGCATGTAGGATATTAAGGGTTCTTAGAGATGAAAAATAACCACAATTTTGTGCTTAAGATGAAAGATAGAATAAGACAAAATAACAAATGATAAACCAAAATTATTAATGACAAGTTAAGAAACATTCTTATTATTATTACCTCAATTTCATCCAATGGCCCAGGTTTAGCACCAAATCTTCTGGCAATTTCAACTTCTGGGTCAATTTTCAGTATCACCTGTTTGGGTAAAAATAAATACAATGAAATTAACCAGGAATCGTGAATTTTGGAAATATAATAATAATATATTTACCTTGATTTGTTTAATCCAATGGATAACCGTGGTCTCTAGTACATGAATGACAGCTGGTCGTCTGCTGCTATATGCTGCAGCCTCAGAAAGTACCTCAATTGATGGAAGTGGAAGAATAACTTGGTCCTTGATAAAGAATTGGAAATAACAGAAACAATTGTAGTTTAGGACCTTAACATAGTTTGAGATGAGTGGATCCAGGATTTGTGTGAAAGGAGAGGGGGGAAGGGGTTAGCCAGTAAATCAAAATGCCACAAATCTATGTAATTTTTCCTTTTGACATCAGTTTTGGTCCAATGTCTCAATCAGATTAATTTTCTTACAAGTTCTATACATCACTGTGTCAATAGAACTCTTTAGCTTGGGTGTTATGTCTTTCCCATTTAAGACCACATGTCATTCCCTTGAGTAGCATTTCTTTGTTTGGATGCAAATAAAACAAAAAATCCTATTCAACATGTGGTCTGAAATGGGCAAAACAAATGTCCAAGCTAAAGAGACCTATTATATGAAAACCAGTCTGGCTATTTATCTTACAATAAGATCATTTTGATAACATGAAAGCTGCATAAGGTACCTGAACAGAGCCCTCTGTGACCTCCATGTTTGCTGCAAGCCGATGTAATAAATCCATCAGTTTGTCGGCACTGACACCTCCACCCATCTCGATGCTTAGAAGTGGTAAATAAACATCCCTTAGCAAAGTGCTGAGGTGATTCAAAGGCTTATTAGAACAGTCACAAAAGGCAACTTCATCCATGATGTTATCTCGCATCACTTTTCCTGTACTGTGAGACTTTATGAAGAACATTGCCTTCTCTCTTACGGTCTGGGGTGGTGTTAGTGAGGCAACAAGACCCCCTCCAGGAGGAAACAGTGAATAAATAAACAAGTTTTTGATCTCTTCATTATTGCAGAACTCAAACATAGCAGTCCTATAAAACAACAATAAAAATGGCAATTAACTTGAGAAAAGTATTTGTTTTGATGCATTGATAAAAGACTGTGGGAACCGCTCAAGATTTTTCCAAGCATGCAAGCATCACGCTCTGCACGAAACCATTGAAATTTACACACATTTCACATTGATAGATTTCACCGTCTGCAACTGACCTGCTCTCTTCATTGGTAAACAAATGTTTGAGTTCTTCTGCTCTAGGTTTAAGAGATGAAGTCACCCTGGTTTCTATCCATCTAAGTCTTTCATCGAGCTCCATGATTCTGTTGTATGGTGACCTACGAGTGAAGCAAAGATTCATGAAAATTTCGTACTTGCCCTGGAATTTCAACTTTATGACGACAGTTGTACTTTTGACTCGGTGGTATTTTGGGTCTCTTATGTCGAAACCAAAAGCTTTTTGAGAAGACCTACATTGTTTTATTTATACGATTTAGCATCAGAAAAAAAAACAGAAGTCAGTTGTTAGGTATTAAGCGTTAAATTGACATTTTATAAAGTCGTAAACGAAGCCCCTAAACGGCAGAAATTCAGAATTCGCGCGAAAAGAACAACGTTCAAAACTGTTGATTTCAAACCTAAAAAGACACTTTATTATATCAATTTGAATTTATGAGTTTTTATTATATATCTTACCTTTTTCAGGACATAGTTATGAATTGAATAGTTCTATTTAAGTAATCCAATTACACGGATAACTTTAGCTTTAGCAACCAAAAGCCAACCATCCGCCATATTGTTTAGCTTCGTTGCTATCTTGAATCACGTGACCAAATATCGATTGATAAAATTTTATTGATGCAATGGTTGATTATTTTCTAGCAATTTTGAAAAGTTGTAATAATCGAGTTAATAGAATAATTTTTTAAAAGTCTGAAAGAAACCTTATCGCAAAGACAACTTAGATATATTTTCATCAGGATAAGCTTATCTTTCAAATTATTCATACCATTCAAAAAAAATGTTTTCTGAGGATTTAAGAGCAAATGTTTGCTTACAATTTATATTGTTCGAGTAATTTCACTGAGTTTTCCATATTTTTCTAACTTTTTCCTTTCATAAAAAATATGCAGATCTACTTCATTACTTACCCTCCCCACCCTTGCCTGTTCTTATTGTAATACCCAGTATTCTGCAATCAAGATGGCGGAGGAACACGAGGAAAGTTCCAAAGCCGCTCCTACAGCAGGGATCATCATAATAGGTGATGAAATCCTCAAAGGTCATACCAAGGATCTAAATTCTTACTTTCTTGTTAGGAGGCTGTGGTCTCTTGGAGTCAAAGTATTGAAGATATCTGTAATAGCAGACGATGAAGAAGCTATCTCACATGAGGTTCGGGAATTCTCTTCAAGATTCACGTTTGTCATAACAACAGGAGGAATTGGTCCTACACATGATGATGTTACCATGTCGAGCATAGCTAAAGCTTTCAACGAGATCCTCGTAGAAAACAAGGAGCTTGTGGAATCCATCTCTTCAGCTTACCAAATGAAGAAATCAGATTTGAACGAGTTTCATTTGAGAATGGCAAAGTTGCCACCGTCCTCTGACCTTATGTATTGTAAAAATTCCAACCCATTTCCAGTGGTTCGTGTTCGCAATGTTTACGTTTTCCCAGGGGTGCCCGATTTCCTGGAAAAAAACTTTCAAGGCATTGAGCATGTATTTTCTGACCCCACACGTAACAAATTTCACCTTTGCTTTATTTATTTGTCGACTGAAGAGACAGAAGTTGCCCACCTATTGAATGATGTTCATGAAAGATTTAAAGAGAGTGTTCAGTTAGGATCATATCCTAATTTCAGTGACCAAGATCATCAAGTAAAGTTAGCTGTAGAGTCAGAATCAGAGAATGAATGGAAAGCAGCTTGCAAGTATCTCTTGGAGAAACTACCAACAGATAGTGTTATCAAGATTGAAGGTTTACCTATAGACAAGCGAGATACGGGTAAGAGGTTTAGGATGTCTTAGGACTAATCAAAGTTATCTGAGTGTTGTAACACATGATTGGTTGACAGATATATTTTTCTTTTCATTTCAGCTAAGACTCTTGATGTGAGTGCAGTATACTCAATCCTGTCTCCAGCCAATAACTCTAATATCAGTGCATGTGTGAAAGGAGCATGGGCCATAATACGAGAGGTACTACGGCAGTATAGCCTGGATGAAATTTGTCTTAGCTTCAATGGAGGCAAAGACTGCACTGTTCTTGTGCACCTTGTATATGCAGCAGTAGTGCAACACTTTGGAAGAGTACCTAAACTGAATGCACTGTATATTCAATATGAATCAGCATTCCCTGAAGCTGAGGAGTTTATAAGGGATGCAAAAGAAAGATATAACCTGAATCTAATTTCAATGAAGGGAAGTATAAAGGCTTCATTAGAAAAGCTCAAGGTGTCACATCCTCAAATAAAAGCCATTCTGATGGGTACCAGACGACATGATCCTTTCACAGAGAAGTTACGAACATTTACATGTACTGATCCTGGCTGGCCTGAATACATGAGAATTAATCCAATACTGGACTGGCATCATAGTGATGTGTGGTCTGTTATTCTTCACTTTAAGATTCCTTATTGTAGTTTGTATGATAAAGGTTATACTTCATTAGGAAGCACTCATAACACTAAACCAAACCCTCTGCTCAAAGTACAGACAGATAGTGATGACATCAAATATCAGCCAGCTTACCTTTTAGAGGATGATTATCAAGAAAGAGCAGGAAGATCTTAGCAACCCATTCTCACATCCAAACACTGTGGAGCAGAGGATTGACTGGGGGGGGCTTTACTGCACTGACTGGAGGCCCGTCTTGTCCCTGGTACCCAATAATAATAATAATAATAATCTTTATTGCAAACCAGAATTGCTCCAGGAACACTCTCTCATAACAGTAATTTTAAGAGAGGTCCTGAATATTGATTAAAATAATTGAATGTTGAAATTAAATTTAATCTTTAAAGTTAAATGACATAATAAATGACCTATTAAACATATCATGCAGTTTCCAAGTTAGGTTTTCTTGTGGGACTTTATCATTAGTCAGTTTGAAGGCATGAGTGATTTTGCATTTCTTCTACTCAGCAATAACACACTATGAGGTAGATGGAATGTTTTAGTAAACATGTTTTAGTAGGTGCAAAGGATTTTGCATATGAACTTTATCATTACGTTTCAAATCTCACAAAATAACGGTCTCTGATTCTCTTTCTAAACTTCTATGGTTCACCCTCAGTCAGCATTGTTAGCCAGCAACTTAAACATGACAAATCTTCTACAAAGGCAGACCTATTGACAAAGACAAGCACAACTCTCGATGCCTGCTGCCCAAGTCTAATCAAGTCTACTGGCCCAATTCATTTCAAAATCCCCATCCCCAAAACCTTTGACCTCATTCTCGTTCGCAGATATCTCGAATTTGTGAATGCTTTTACCAAGGTTTCAGTGTGCAGGACATTTCCAGACATATTCTGGAAATCTTTTCAAAAACCCAACATATTTCGGCTTCTTAAAAAGATCTGTGCAAGTAACATTCTTCAAAACCTCTCCTACACGTAAAAGCAAAACATGCAAAAATGTTCAAGAATAGTATGTGCAAATAAAAAATACACTTGTTATGACCAAAGCTTGAGTTACTTATTGTCAAAAACAATGAGAAAAAAAAAAGTTGCATTTTCAAAAATATCTGGATACTGTGGGAGGGTCATGATAGTTGCATGAGAAAGAAAGGACAGTCAGATGAGGCTCAGTCGTTTATTCAATTTGTTTTCAATTCTTGGTTAAAAACATAGCAATAAATAAAACATCACGACCCTGCTCTACTGAATAAAACTGATGTGTCTTCTAGCTGCAGCATTTTATAAATAAAAATTACAGTAAAATAAAATTTAAAATTGCTTCACTTTATCTTCCTCCCGATCTCGTTCCTATGGCAACACGTTATCCTTGTTCCTACTACCTCCTCAGAAAACTGGGCGTCACTAGGAACTAGGATACAGACAAACATTCCACTGGAAACTAGTTTGACACCAACTAAAACGAATGAAGATGAGTGATAAAAAATAAACCTCTTGTGTAAATCTTTAAAATAATAATGATTGCTGGTTAAAACCTTACTAGCAATTGCTTAAAATAGCCTAATAGCATTGCGTTCCTTCATAAAATATCTAAAGATGCGATTATACGGAGCAATTTTCTCTGCAACTTGTCTCGCAACGGCGTTGACAAAAGTTGCAAGACGATTTATGCTGTGCAACGGTTAACGCAATCGTTACCAAAAATAGAACCGAATCCTACGTTTCACAACGATTGCTGCAAATTGTTTTGCAACATTTTTCAAATTGCACTGTAGGTTACACGCTGCAATGCCCCATGCAACTTGTGTCGCAAAGCGGTTGTGAGACAAGTTGTAGAGAAAATTGCTCCGTGTAATCGAGCCTTAAGCCAAATGAGCAATTGCATGTGCCAGGGCCTTCAAAATGCTCGGACAGGGTTTCCAAATTTGACATGAAATCAAAGAAAATATTTCCAAACCAATATCAGTCAAAACAGTACACATATAAAAAACGGTTAAAACATAATTTAAAAAAAGTTCCTAGTATATATTAGTCAAATATTTTTGTACGAGTGTTGTATGCTGTTCCCTATAATAACATAATGACTGGAGCTCTTCTTTAGATCTCTTTTAACGAATGTGTCTCTTTCAGTCAAACATCAGGATATTGACATCCATGTTCGCTCAAATGAGAACAAGTCCCTCCAAAACAATTCATGTTGTAAGACAGACCCCGCATGTTCGACAGCAGCCAATAAATACTTTTGCCTTGAAGCAAATATACCGAAAAACTTCAAAGTCATGAAATGGAAAACTTGCTGACAGAGGATTTGCGGTACTGGAAGAAGCAACATAACTGGTTTGCCTTTAGGAGAGCAAGGGTAAGCGGCTCTTTTGTGTTACCAAGCGAGCATGGATTGCTACAGTGCCAGTGAATTCTGCATTTCCAATCCTGACAATCATGAAAGAAATAGCCCAACAACGGATATATCATCGTGACCAAACTGCGTGACTGTAGAGAGTTGGTTCAAACGCATCAAGTGGTGTGCTGTCCCGTCATGCAGTGAACGATGTGGCTCGTGGCGTGACGACATGACTCAGATGAGACCTTCACTCAGGGAGAGCGAGCGAGCGAGAATCTCCTCTGTGGTGCTCTTCACTTCTCTGTCACCGAGACGACGCTCTTATGGTGCATGTCATCCAGATACCTAGGGCGCAAAATAAATCGAAAAATTCAACTGACTTTTCTTTAATTGCTGATAACGGGACTAGGTTGAACACAAACTCCTACCATAGGAGAATCTTCACCAGTGGAATGCTGTTGTACAATGTCCCTCCGATTGATTCCCCGTTGAGGCAGAGCATTAGATCCCGATGAATAGTATTCGTATGTATTATTTGTAGACGTTGAATAGTTCGCATCTTGTGCTTGTGGAGCTACCGGGTAATTGCGATTACTACATAACTCCGTTGATCCACCTGCAGACGTTATAACAGATCCTATTGGTACAGGTTGCTCCATGTTCATCGAATTACATGAACTCGAAGACGAGAAATTTGACATAGTTTCTGAGCTATAATATACTCGTGAACCGGGTCCATAATTACGCCCTTGGCCGCGTCCCACGTCACCAGATGCCGAGCTATATGCTGATGAACCTTCGCTGCAAGTGTTTGAAGCGGCCATGTGTAGCGCTTGAGTTGCGCCTCTTGATTCGGAATCATTTGAAGGCGTTCTTTCAACTGTTTGCTTATAATTAGAGCCCGTATTGCTCCATGCTTGCTGGCCTTTGCTGCTGGGGCTATCGCACTCCATCGCCGAAGCCGTAACAGAAGCATGCGCTGTTGGATCTGAGCATGCGCGAGTGCCAGCAGTACTTGTGCTTGTTGTACTTGTTGGGTTATCAGTAGTGCATCCCTGAGCAGGCGAGGAAGTGGCCGAATGTGTCGTATTTGTGCCTTCTTCAGCAGTCTTTTTGAAAAAGCAATGATGCAATGCATGATAAGGCGTTATTCGAGTGTTTCGATCGTAGTCCAACATTCGAAGAATAAGGTCCTTAAATTTTAAATAGTCCTGTAAAGTGTGGCCCGGTTCACCGAGCCTCCGACCACCGGGGCCGCCAGTTTCACAGCCTAAAATATCGTGAAGTTTACGAGTTCCTGGAGGAACATATTCCTGTAGAAAACAAAAAGTAAAACACGCATTACTTAGACATGACATCAGGGCTCGAGTCATTGGGCTCAGGAAACAGTGACATAGTTCTTTTGGAACGTACCTTTTTGCCGTCTTTGCTCTTTTTACACACGTACGAACCGTCAGATAACCGTTCAAAATACTTCCTTGCTTTTGGTGCTTCGTCCAAGATCTCTTTGGGAGGGATCCCTAGAACCTCGACAATCTTCATCATTTGATCAAACTACATGGGAAAGAATCGAGTTATGTCAGTTATCATTATCTTGTCGCTATGGTGACAGAGCAATAAGTGCTGCGTTAAGACCTTAAATGCCCGTTTACACTAGCAAATTTAACGCGCGACTTGAGCGGCGATTTCAATGGCGATTTTATCGCGACCCAAATCGCAGCGAGTTGCACTAAATTTCGATCATGTTTGAATTGGCGGCGACATAGCTGCGATCATCGCCGTGAAATCGCCATAAAATCGCCGCTCAAGTCGCGCGAAAAAGTTGCTAGTGTAAACGGGCCTTAAGGCCCATTTACACTAGCAACTTTATCGCGCGATTTAAGTGGCGATTTTATCGCGACCCAAATCGCAGCGAGTTGCACAAAATTTCGATCATGTTTGAATTGACGGCGACACGATCTATCGCCGTGAAATCGCCATAAAATTGCCGCTCAAGTCGCGCGACAAAGTTGCTAGTGTAAACGGGCCTTTATGGTTAACCACACAGTAAGTCAGTGACAGGGGGCGGGGGTCAGTGATTTGGGCGGGGTCTTGTAGGGTTTTCAGTTCATGGAAAAATGGCAACCTTAGTTGAAACTAACCTCGTTAGCACCACTAAACAGCGGTTCACCAGTATGCATCTCTACGAGAATACATCCAAGACTCCACATGTCAATAGCAAGGTTATAAGCAATGCCTAGAAGGACCTCAGGAGAACGGTAAAACCGACTTTGAATGTACTGGTAGATCTGGAACAATCAAAACATATATACAAATAAATAAGAATAAATAAACAAGTACATGAACTATTTTATCAACAAATAAATATACTAATTAATGGATTAATAAACAAATCAATCAATTAATTAATAAAAAACACGAATGAATGAAAATAGAATCAAGAGAAAAAGCAACATGTAATATACATCAGTATCAACTCCACAACAAACACATCATGTACAGAAAATACCACCCCCCCCCCCCCCCCCCCATGGAAATCATCGCAAGTTTCTTTCTTTCTTTCTTTGGGCTGCTGTTTTATAGGAATCGATGGTTGTTGTGTCTTTAGAACGGGCTAATCATGACAGATTGAATATTGCCAACGATCTTTAGCAAAGGGTAGAAATCGAAAATCCATAACACATCACTACTATGCAATATTGTTTATTATTTTGATCAAGTACGTGATTTAGGAATTGTTGTTGTATTGTGAATATTTTAATGAAGATATTCAAACCAAATTTCACAAACAATAATTCTGTGTTATACAAAAAGGAATACTTAAAAAAGAGGAAAATGCCTTTAAAAATGGGAAAAATACATAATTTCAAGGGTAGTTAAACAACATTTTATTTAAAAAAACATATTTAATTACAAAAATCGCAGGAATAATAGAATCGGCTATAAGAAGAGGAAACACAAAACAAAAGAAAAGAATATATTTTGATTATGGAAAAAGCCAAATTTGATCAATAATTAAAAAATCATGGCGAAGTTTATGTGGAGCAGATTTGCATAAACCCTAGACACATTTTAATTTTACAGTCTTGTGACTCTACGAGACAAAGAAAGGTGACGAGTATTGTGTGACCCAGGTGAGCAAGCTTTCATATGATTGGCCAGTGCGACATAAATGATCGGAAAGCCTTTTAGCTGTCACTTTAGGAGAAGACAACCCAATTATGATTCAGTACTTTCTCGCTCGCCCACACAATAAGGTCACGTTTGGAGAATTTAACATCTGATACAGTTTTTACATGTATTGAATTACCACCAAAACACTTTGGACATGGCGTGAATTGTTTATTGAACAAGTTTATTATTCTTAAGTATCAGTATTTAAAGTCATAAAAGGTCTATGGTAGAAGTCTTAAATATTCAATACTCCATCAATAAACACGCGTATCGATGTTTATTTATGCTTTTTTTTGAAAACGATTAGCTTAATAATATTAGCAGAAATTCTACATCACACAGTAAACTGAACAAAGAAAAGATAAAATCTGTGACTTTTTAAACTGTAGTTAACTGAGCAGTTTCCCTGCTAGCAGAGCCTATTTTCCCATTCTTTTTTGTAGAGCTGAGCAGTATTATTTTGAACAAGTATACTACTGGATTGGTTTATAGTTTAAAGTTTAACCTGTACCATGGAAAAAAGGTGTTCACATCTCTTAACCATGACATACATGCCTAGATTCTCTATCATAACCAGGTAAACGAGAAAAGATTTTATTCAACGTTTTAGGATTTTTAAAATTGCGATGACCCTTTCGTTGGGGGAGGGGTGGGGACTTGAGGGTTACCTAGAACGATCACATAACGTAAATTAAGCTGTCAACTGCTAACATTGTTTATAGCTAAGCAAGAAAAATATTATCTTCATTTTACTAAAGAAACGTAAACGAGCCTACAAAAAGTCAACCATAATCAAAAAAGTTCAAAAGAAACAATGCAACTTACCCTGGATCCAATTTGGCAGGAGCTCCCAAAATCCACGATTTTGATTGCACTTCTCTTTGGATTGCACAATAAAATATTTTCTGGCTTGAGATCGCAGTGTATAATGCTTAGCTCAGGCGTGCACAAGAACAGCAAAGCTGTGCACATTTGCTGGGCGAATTTACGAGTCAAATTAAGAGACACTCCTCTAAAGTTCGTGTTTCGCAATAAGTCGTATAAATTGTAAGAAAGCAGTTCGAATACTAAGCACAAGTGATTTCGCCACATAAAGTGTCTTTTTAAGCGAACTGAAAAATAATACAATAAAAATAACGTTAATATATGAATTAAAATATCATTTAAATTTTTTAAAGAAATGATCGTCATATTATGACAGACTAGATAATGGAAGAAAAAAAACCCCATAAACTGGTGACATTATCTCTTAATAGATATAGTTTGAACTACCCTGTAGTTACATTTCTATCTTCCCTAATTTTCCCCATACAACTTCTTTTATATCTTATTTTTCATATCATTGAAAAGGACAAGGCAGTCCCACGTAAAGTGGCTCTTTAAAGGGAAGCCGACGAATTTTTCAGACAAACGTACTTCACCACCAAAAGAAAAGTGGTGTTATTGGGTAAACTGTCTAGGCGTGGGTGCCACGTCCCGGACAAGTGAAGCTAATGAGAATTGTTTTCAAACCATTTCATAACAGTATGGAAACAATGACGTCACAAGCAAACAGACAATTACTGCTAATTGACAATCTATCAAACTAGATCTATCGTCACAGATCGTCGGCGATTTTATGGCTTAACGAAATTAAATGAAATATCTGTGCGGTCCTCAAAACGAGAAAATTTGTGGAACATTCCTTACAAAGTTATGGAGCCAATCAATGGTGTTTAATGCAACTAACTAGTATACCAGACAGAACATAGATAAAGACCAATTTAGCAGGGAATCATACTGTCTGAACTTTAATCATACCACAGTACAAACTATCCTTAGAGAGGGAGAGAGGGACAGGCTGTCATACATACCTATGTAATATTTGCCTTCTGGATCGTGTCTGTTCATTAATTCCAGTAGTTTGACTTCGATTTGAGCTTGGTTTAAAAATGGTTTCTTATTCTTGATGATTTTCACGGCTATGTGTTCTTTTTCTTGATGATCGTAAGCTTTGCAAACCTGAAAAAAAGTAATTCAAATAGGTGTGAACGAAATCAATCCAAACGTCGCATTTTTGACAAGCCGAATGTAATGATACAAAGAACGCCGCCTTGATATCTCGTTTTTTCCCCCGCAGTACAAAATGAAAGGCAGTCTTAAAGATTTCTTGTCAAGAAAATGAGGGAAAAAGTATATGTGCACTTCCTGTTGAAGACACACAGCCAAGTACTAAGATGCAACCACGTACAAGTCAACTAATGACCATAAAATGCTTAATTATATTGTATAACGGTTTTCCTTTTTTTGAAAGTTAACAAAGTAAAAATGGACAAAGAATGTTGAAATTCTTTTGACTTCACAATATTAATATTTTAAACTAATTAAATAAGAAGGCTCCGTGTGAATGCACTGTGAGACACAAGGGTGATTGTGTACAAGATAATATCTTAGTTCTATCAGCATATGATGGCCTGTTCTGTATGCATTGCTGGGTAGATTCTGGGTTAGTGATATTTGCAAGAAATCCAACAAAAAAGCTTGTGAGTTTGACTTATTTGCCAGTACTAATTGAGCAAGTAGATATCCTAGTATACAGGAAATATAATACAGTTATTCACTTCTGACAAAAGAAAAACTGAATCAATCTCTAGCAATTTAGTTGATGTTAAGATTTATTTGCCCTGAAAGGAGGCAAAACAGAAATGTAATTGAATAAGTTATGATAAAAAACAACATTCTACCTTCTTTCAATTCAATTTGTTTTACTAGAAAGGTGTTTGTTGGTTTTGGTAATATAAAGTAGAGCAGTATAACAATAAACATCATGTCTTAATAGAACTTTTTGTTTGTTTTCTAGTGTACAAACACTTGCATAACCCTCCCCTCCCCTCCCCCTCTAAGTATTTGATTCACATGATTCATAACATAAGAATAAATAGTATCTATTGTTTTCATTTTTCTATAGAAGGCATAAAAATATCTCTACAGGTAGCATTATCTACCATAATGTGCATTTGTTTCTTTGTCAACTTTTAGAATATTTTGAAGTTTCATGTATATGTACTGTTTTGCAATTATCTAGACATATTAATCATATTCAGGTCATACACAACAAAACAATCAGACAATTTATACCTGTCCAAAGGAGCCTTTTCCTATCAGGGATTCTATTTCATATCGGTCAAACCATTTTTCACCAACTTTAACAATGTAATCATAATTCTCATCGTCATAGCCATCATTGTACAACCGTCTCTCTTTTTTGTGGCCAACTTCTTCACTTTTTTCTTGCTCTTTTCTTCTTCTCTTTTTTGCATAATAAACCTTAAAAATAAACATCATTGAATTATTTATGGCCTTTGTGAAGGGTCTAAAAATACATCCTTTGTTAGAATAGCGTAGGAAGCAAAGAGCTTTTTGGAGTTAATGTTTCCCATCTTCTCTTAGTTGGAGGTGAGAATTTGGGGGGGAATGGAATTTAAGAGTGAATTATAATGAATTCAAAGCATTTAGAAACATGATTAACAACAAACATTATCATCAACTAAATTATTTTTGAAAATGTTTTGAAAGCAAAGTTCAAGAAAATATGGCACAGGAGAAGGCTATCATTATCCTTTTAAATGAAATTGATAGACAATAGCTTTAATAACTGTAAATAAATACTGAAAAATAAGGTATGTATGAAGACTTCATTCAAACATGTTGATCCAATATTTGTTGGTTAATATAAAGATATAAAAACATACCTCATTAATCTGCTTATACGTCTTGATCAAATCCAAACTTAATTTTCGTAATGGAGCTCCACTTGGATCCCTAAACTTTGTTGGAATTCTGCTATACAAGCTCGGCACTCCAGCAAAGTCTACATCATCTGTTTGATCCTCTAGTGTGCTTGACATCACACAATTCATGTTGGGAATAGCATTTGTTGCTGGAGTTTGTCCATCATATTTACCTGAAACAATTATCATCATAAGGTTAACCCAAAGTTCTTCCTGTCCACTGTTCTATTATATTATCAATAATAATAATAATAATAATAATAATAATAATAATAATTTATTTCTTAATGTGCATTACATTAAAATCTTGATGCTCCGATTACAACTTGATAACATAACATATGATAATGATTAAATATACTAGACTCCCATAAAGTAAATATGGTATGTAAAATGTATGTCATATCCAAGATTTTAGAATTTGAATCTAGGAAATGGAAATTAATAATATAACCAATCCATGGATGGATGGATGGATGAATGGGACAGAAAGGATGGATAAAAGTATGGGATAGTTAGTAATACATACCTTTTGTTGTTCCCCCTTTCCCAACTCCAGCCTCCTCCATTACGTACCCCACAGCATTTTACCTACAAAATGAAGAGAAAATAATTTCATCAATCACAGCACACCCATAGTCTTTATGTTAAGAAGGCTACATACATTCTCGTTGCACTTTTTCAAAAAACAATGTGTTACTAATATGATGCTGGGGTTTCACGTTCCCTTATCTTATACCACCTTCATTTTTTATTGTAAATTTTGGCATAGGCTATGTAGTAGTCTAAGGACATGCGGGATATATCATAGTATACACCACTTCAAATTATTGCAGTAAGTCTTTAGAAAGCAAGGAAAATGACAAAATCAAGATACAGAATTTTACTTTAACAAATCTTACTCAAATCGATGTTTTAGTTAAAACTATGAAAGCCAATATAATATTAATCTCTGCAATAAAATTCTATTTGATCAGAATGAAGGTTAACTTTTAATAGTATACAATCAATGTTACTGATCTGTCCATTATTGCAATACAATCTGGTATACACAAAAGATTATAACTCAAGATTAAATGACGAACATGAACTTTGAATTTTAAATCAAGGGAAGTCAAATGGAATGGTTAAAATGAAGGCAAGTCAAACTCAAGATTATAACACTTGGATAACATTTTGAACAGTTATCTCTTCCCTTCCTAGGCCTTCTTCACAAAGACAGTGATATTTCAATCAAAAACACTAACATGAGCATGCCATGGATAATGCTTGTTCAAATAAACATTTATTAACAATGATTGCATGACTCTCCAATATAGTCAATTTCAACTCGATATATCTAAATTATGTTTCTAAATAAAACCCATTAAATGCAACAGAAAGAAAAAACTCTTCATGGCTAATAAATTCTAATATTTTACGATTCTATTTTTTTGACAAAAATCATTCCATTGATAGAAATACAACAGAAAGAAATTTGTTTTATAAAGTTGTACTCACTCTGCTAATTGAAAGTAAACTAACTATAGTACCTTGGAAAGATTGGTCTAGCTGTATTACAAGAAATATGATGTACGTATAAATGGTTTTATACCAAAGGACTACCCCTAGTGTATATGACTTGCTTGCAAATAAGCCTTACTGGTCAATTATTAATCTTTTAACCTCAAAGTTATATAAACCTGATGATAAGATTGTATGTGTGTTTTACAACTGACTAAAAATTTTCCTTCAAAAATTAATGTTGTATTTCAACAGGTTGACCTTTCTATATGAAGAGTGTGATGATTCTTATTATTATCTTATCATAAGAATCAATTCTTTGGTGGGGAAAGAAGAAACAAATACTGGATATATTGAATGATACATAAAAGATACTTGAATTTTACTTTATTAAAATAATTTTTAAAAGATCTGATAACATTAAAGATTTTTCAAGCAAAAATCAAAAGTCATTCAAAGCATTCTATCAATTTAAGTGCCCAATAAATTTCCAATTCCAATTCCAAAATATACAATAATTAGTACAATGAATGTATGAGAGAAAAGTGGTCAGAAGCATGACCAATACTTGTTCTATGGTCCTTTGTATAAGTAGTCTGACCAACAAGGACTTGGCTATACCATTCACTTTGAAGTATTTCCATTGGTAGCACTCATAATATCCTTCCTTATGTGTACAAAACAATAGCAATGATGTAAAAATTACAACAAGAAAACACCTTTATAAGAATGGTAAAAAAAATGCGTTTTCCAAATATTAGATAAAATCATAAATAAAAACAATTGCATAGACATTGAGGATCCAAAAAATTCAGCAAAAACAATATGAAAAATTGGACATTTATGTAGAACAGCATTTGAAATTGTCCAGTTCTCAAACTTCCTTGATCTAGCTAGATTTAACCCAAACAAATGCTAAATATACATGTGAGGTTATTTTTAGGTTTGATTGGATGTTAACATTACCTTATAAGTACATGACCTAGGGTGATGTAGATTCAGTATGACTCATTCAGCTTAGTATGCTTCATACCTCTAACTTTTAATTAAAGTGCTCAAATTCATTTTTGCATCGTTTATTCTTTAAATACAATTTCTAAAAAAATAAGAAAAATTATACATGCATATTTTCTATCACTTATCTTTTTTTTTGCCTTTTTCCTAAATTATGATGCTCCTTTTTGTGAGCTTAAGTCTGGCTTCGAATGTAAAGTATTTTTCTTCCTCAACTCATACAACACTTTTCTCAAATACAGCTTCCTGGGAAAGGCATGTCTATGAGGCTATTTTTAGGCAAAACAATTTAACTCTGTAATTTGCGTTTCAAATCAATGAAGACTTATAATATTTTCATCCAACTTGCTTATGTTCCAACTAGCTGTTGCATAAGGCATACTTTCAGAACAGGCAATCTTTTTCCTGATTAGAAATCCTATGTATTTTAGCCATCAGAGTTTTTAATAATTATATTGAACTATTAGGAAAGGAACATATGACTGAAGTACACATATGCAAGTACAATAATTGTTCCAATTATTTCTCCCCTTTTTCTACATTTATAAAATGGCTAGAAATACAACATGCAACTTACTGAACACCTGCGAGACGATCGAAAATCAGACATGAAATATACAACACCTACCAGCCAAAATAATGCGAAATTAAGGGTTCATTTCAGTGCTACTTTCAATGGTCTATAAAAACTATATGTACATATATTCTCTGGTTCATTTGGCTCGCTTTAACCTACCGGAATTTTACATTCAAAAGACCACATAAATCCTCAAAGATTGAGTAGTGAAATAATTTTACACGTCAATTTATTAATCAATTCTAATGGCATTTTTTCCAAACTGTGGCCTTTCAGGATAACCAAGAATGAAGATTATTATGTAGTTGTTTGTAAAAAAATCTCTGGATTGGAAAACATAGAAATCAATTTGAATTACGAGATCCGACACCAGAGCTCAGACATGCAAAGAGCATGACTTTGAACAATTTTAATATAAACAGAGGAGATTCTAGTTTAGTGTTGTGGCGTGTTCGAGTCTTCTTTGCTGAGATCTTTAGAAATGATTATCAAATAGCAATAATCCCTCATCCCGAGCTAATCAACATCATATACGTTGCTTCTGACCACAAATTCAACAAATAGGCCAGCAGACACAAAAATCATAACTGTCGATGTCTCAACAAAAAATAATCTCGAATGAATGAAGCGGCAGGCATGGCCCCAGTTGGACACTTTCGATTTCGATTCACATCGAATGCCTTACTTCTTTGAGCTTTGATTTCAAGGAACTTTATACTTCCAGGAAAAATAAACTCAAAAGATAACCTAGGTGCTTTTTTTTTCAAAAAACTAGGCTTCCCAATTGTTAATTAAATTCATAAAGGTAGTCAAAAACAGAACTCCTAAACAGTCTTTCATATGACTCGGTCGGCCGGGCCGTCCTTATTACGCAAGTATCATAGGAAGATATCCAACACTCAAAACCATTAAAAGCGCCAACAAATTCGTTCAATAACACTTTAAAGGAATTTGTGATGGAACAAAGGTTAAGACTGCAAATCTTTAGTGAAATGGAAAGTAAAATGCAAAACAATAATGCAAGAGCTCGCAGGATAACCAAACGTCAACCATCCAAGATAATGGAGACGATCGGCGGATAACTTTTCGTCCTAAAACCGATCAACTCAGTTCCTATTCGGACACCTAATTGGTCGTAGAATGCTTACGAAATTTTCGAATAACGTATTGGAATCATTTTCCGGGTTAAGAAGCTTATTCACTGGCTAGAAAAACAAGATTTCGAAGGAGTCCTCCATTAGCTAGGCACAAGAAAAGCTTAGTATATTCATACCAGGGCTCAGAAGACGAGCAGTCACACAAACAAATGAACCAAAAATCAATGAAAGAATGTTTAATAAAGTATTCTAATGTTCATAGATATTCCTTTCAAAGACAAGCAAATTTTGTCTTTATAAAGGTCTATAAGAATATAGATTTTGCAAACAGTCAACACAATGCGATTTTCTGGCGCTCATGACAGTCTCGTTGCTCATTAACATTTCAGCAAAAATAAACCGCAAGGGTGTTTTGACAGTGCTCGCGACATATTTTGCCAGCATATTGAAGGTAAAAACAGGAAACTGGTCAAGCAAAAGCCAGTCTAGAGCACCAAAAGACCCTTGGATATTCAAGTATTGTGTTTGTAAGAGAAGGTGATTGAAAAGAAGGGACTGATTATGCGCGCCAAACATGCAAAGAACATCACAAAGCGAAGGAGCCCCGAGAGGAGAAATTTCACAAGATTCGTCAACCTACGCACTTACCGGTGCATTTCGGCGCTTGCAGTCATTCTTTCTACCATTGTAGATCCACGAATTCCATTCTTATTACAATGAAGTAAAGTTGAAGCATAGAAGCCAGCGATCTCCGGCAAAATTGACAATCCAGGAAAATTTTCTTTACACAAAAAAACAAAAATCGCGCGCTGAATCAGCAATCACGTTGGAGTTGGATAAATCGAACCGCTCCCTCACAATAAAACTTTTCCAAGCCCTTCGTCACATCAATAATTCAGTCCACTGAGCCTCCAGAAGTCGATCTAGCGTATTTTGCTAGCAAGCTTTTAAGTTTCTATAGCCAAGCTATCGCCCCGCTTTAAAAAATTCAAAATTCGAACGAAATATTGCCCGAAGAAAACCGTTGAAAGGATGACGGTCGTGAGAAATCGATGACGCGACGCCCTGTTGCCATAACGATGTCAATTATCCCAAACACATGTGAGGAGAAAATAGTTCTCGATCAGCACTTGTTCTGAAAATGGCGGGCATTCGCATTGTTTTTCAAAAAAACGCGGGTGATCTGTTTTTTGAATTTGTTCAAATCCTTCTCCAAAAACAACGACATTTTCAAAGAGCATCAGATTAATTTTAGCCATTTTATGATAATTTTTCTAGTTATTTTCAATTTGTTTGCGTTTTTGAATGACCGAAGCTTTTCAATGTTCAACCGGGAGGATTCAACGTTTTTATAAAGTTATCAAGTAGGTTTGTGTAACTTTGACTTTGAACGCCTACGTTCACTAGTAAAATTCATTTTGTTTTACATCAAGTACATTAATTTTTCGCCTGCAAACAAGACTAAATCGTATTCTCTCAGTCCGTGGGCGAGCAGTCTTTGTGCAACCAGCTGCGGCACATGAAACTGCCAAAGAACCTACGAAGTCTCCAAAAGTGGACAAAAATTATGATATTAAAAAGTGATGAATAACAAAATCTGGAATCAAAAAGCTTCAAATACAAATGCTAAAAACAAGGATGTATAAAAAAGAATTGAAATATAAAGTGGAAACAAATTTTGAAAATAATTTTTCCAATCACTGTGCTCTTTTTTGAATGCAAGACGAAAAAGAAAAGAAAAGGAAATAAGCACAGTATTAAATAACAGTTCTTTGCATGGCCTGAAACAACTGCACTTTTCATCCATATAATAGGGCTGGCGAGTACTTATCAAAAAAGATCACTTTGTATCATGGTCATACAAATTTACTATATATCTATCATTTCATATAAATATAATTCTTTAAGTAATACTTCCAAAAGTCCTCTGGCTGTTTTGGGAAATAAAAGTATTAAATAGGCTTGTTGGTTCATTTAGAGACAGTATATAGGGTAGGATGGCAAGTATTAACCGATTATTAACAGATGAACAGTTCCACCCCCACCCTTCCCCCATACTATTGAATGCACAGGTTGATTAAAAATTATTATTGTTACTAATTACATACAAAATATGGGTATGATATGACATCAAAGTAAAACATTAATTTACAAGTATGCAACCTAACTACCTACATGTTTCATCACTTAGTTCTGCATAACTCTGGTGAGAAGAAAGGTTGCTTTTAATCTAACAGGATTTTTATGGGCCAGAGTAAAATTTAGGCAAAGTTAAAACTGACTCATGTTGACCTGACGGTTTTCACAAACTTGGTCTGCATCAGGAATGGGGGAGAGGGGGAGGGACCCAGTGTTTTATTTTTTCTTCCCTCCACAAAATCAACTTTTAAATTCAGTGGAAGAGCCACTCTGTGGAACCACTGTTAATTCCAATCTTTTTTTAATATCTTTGCAAGGATTTCTTTTAATTAGTTCAAGCATGTCATCTGTCTGAACTACTTCAGGTCTTTATCTACAATATAGACAAGCTATAGTTCCACCAACCTCCACCAGTTTCTGTCTGCCACCCTCCATTGATAGTATTCCAACATTATAAACAGCCACTGTCTGGTTTTATTGTTATTTTGTACTTTGAAATTATCATGATCAGTATACATATTATTTAACAATTATTCATAACAGGCAAAGTCAAAATCATTGAATCTTTACTGAGATGAAGTGAAGGTTAATATTCACCAATAATCACTGAGCTTGATGCAATTAATTAATTTAGTATCTTTCAAAAGTTGTTTATTTGAAAGGAAATAGACATCAGTTTATTTCTGAAATTTATATTCATTTTGTATTTTGAAAGTAGCACACATCAACAAACAAAGCACACCCAAATCCTATATTCACCTGCAGGTGATTATTGATAAGTAGTGCAAAGTTCTTGAGCAACCATCTCTCGTGATTTTCTATAATCACCTAATAGGTATTAAGATACTAATAGGTATTGTTAAACACAAAGATATTTTTTGTTAATTTATTTGCTCATTATTGCATCTTGTGTCAGATACTGCACTTAAAAGTTTTTATAAAATTTCATTCCTGTTGTTGTACCCAAAATTTTTAATGGACCCTTTTAGGCAATTTTTTCCTATTCCAGACTTGTTGGATCACCTCAAGCATTTCTAGTAAAGGTGTGATATAATAGAGACCTTACGCATAAGGACAGCAAGACCAGGATGGAGATGTGAGATGATGACACAAGCTTGTTTTCAAAATGATTTTTGTGCGCACGCCATCATCCTCAGCATTGCCATTCTTATAGAACATAAAAAAGCACAAATTGGTGTTCTAGTGAGGACAGCAATGCTGAGGACAATGACATGCTATGCAACATTATGCAACACGGGGTGCATCCATACCCCCAGGACCCAAAGGTTCACATTTTGGTCCACATTTTGGTTACACGAAGTCAACTATTGCATACACTGTGGCCTGTTTTGACGAAGCTCGCACACCCCAACAAAAAGTCCTGGGTAAGGGCCTGAAATAACACATGAAATAGGTAAACATTAAGCTTGTGTCTACTACAATAATCAGTTCTATAACCAAAACCAATTAGCTAAAACTTTGGTTGGTTTGATGATCTTGCAATTTAGAGGCAGAATTCCAAAATCATTCTGGAAGGATCAAATAAACCAAAATGTAGATGTAGTCTTTGTTATTACTGCACAGTAACACAATTAATTTTAGTTAGTTTTTGGCTTATCAGGCATATTGTTTAGGACATAGTCTATTGGTGCCTTTCCTTCGAATGCTGTGGGAATACGAAAGGACTTTCCAATTCGGTCCCACAAAGTGAAAAACTGGCCATAATTGTAATCAAAGAACAGGTGATGGTCAGTATGGTGTGCTGAGCCATTGATGAAAGGCTTCAAGAGGTCTGGAACTCGATAGTTGCCATCATGAATTGACACAGTCCAGATGTTGACAAATAAAAATAATGTGAGATAGACAATCTTATTTAAGGGGAACAGAAATGGGTAGAGATGGTATGGTAAGGACTGGAGAAATCCATCTACTGGATGAAATGCATGGCTTGCAAAAGGAGTAGATACTTTCCACTTATGATGAACCTTGTGCAGGCGTTTATAAACTGATCGATGATGAAGTCCACGGTGTATCCAATAAATCAGACAGTCAGTGAATAACAGGAAAAACACTGTGCTTGTGGATACATCGAAGACCCAGCTCCATGGACTTTGTCTTGACATTTCCAGAAAATACAGACGACTGTATCCACGAAGTTCCAGGATAAACAAAGCTACCGTAGGTAGGCTCATCAATGGAATGCTCTTTAAAGCAACCATAATTTCAAGGTAGATCTGATTTTCCAGTATTTGAGGATGTCCCAAGAGACGCTTATCAAACAAAAAGAAGTAACTGATGGTAGCAACTGAGAGGTACAAGATGGCTCCCCCAATGTTGACAATCAAAAGTAAGGAAATAAATTGTCTTGTAACATCATCTTCTTGCCATGTTAAAGGATAGACGTATGATGAAAGAAAGTATCGATCTGCTACGTTTAAAACCAGATCCATGGCATGTATTGAACTGAACGAAAGATCTTCTTCCTTCCGGTTCTTGCTTGGATCGTACGATCGTACGATTGTACGAAATCAGCCAGTCTCGTCTCCAGTTCCTTCACGAGCAGGTGTTATAGCATATGAAGGGAGGGGTAAGACAAATGAATCTTTGTAATTATTAACTTTTTGTCTAACTGTAATGGAAAATCCTCCAAAACTCAAAAAGGAAAGTATATTTATTCAAATATTCAACATTTCAGGTGCAAAGCTGCAGAACCACAGAAAATAACCATGCTTCTCATCCATCATTATGGGGACATAAAAACACTTCTTGGGAAGTGGGGTGTGGTATTTTCAACAACACATTTCAATAAACATATCATTATCATCAATGTAGAGTGCAAATAATATAACCGTGAAATAGATAGCAAGAAATAGGAGATAGTTAGTGCTTAGTTAGGCAAGATATAGGAAATCAGCGAGGCATGACAGGAGCATGGGCTTTTTCTAGATCAACGACTCAGTGCACAAAAGAATGTGTTTCTGACGTTTAATGAGTTAAAAATGAAGACACAGGTCAATAAATCAAGACGCAGATACAACTATTTGAATTGTAATACTGATAGATTAATGTGGAATAAAAGTTTGTTCAAACTATCACGGTTGTTTTTTTTATTCCGCATTACGAAACCGCAGAGTAGCGGTGATCATTTGACTAATTAAACATGCTTGCACGTGCAAGACCCGTCACGGCTCGCTTATTTCTCCACTAATCAAATTTAGGCAGAACTTAGGACATAATTAGTCATTAGTTAGCTAGCTAACTATTTCACGGTTATATTATTTGCACTCTATTATAAATACCTCAAAAACTTTTTTAAGTCTTTAGAAAGACTCTTCATACATTTGATCAATAATAGGTATATATTGTAAGGCATATATTATCGTAACAAAACAGGAAGTGCAAACCAAGCTGTCAGACAAAGGGTATTCTTCATGCTACTTCACATTCTTTTAACAGGAAGTACTAGTATGTCAGAAAAAAAAGGGGGTGAATTAATGCTGCCCTATGCTACCTCTTTCTGGCTATGTAAGGGTGTCATTTATTGTGGTAACATTTCATAAACACATCTTAGTTAGATTAATTAGATGGGCAATTGGGTATTAGACTAATGGCCAGATGGCAGGGGCAAAATATGAACAAAAATGCAAAGAAATTGTTCCATTAAACACCTCAAATTTCAACCTCTTTTGGAAAATATATTTATCAAAACATGTTATCAGATGAATTATCCACCAATCTTTATAGGTTTTGTTGGTATTATAAACTCTAAACTATATGCAAAGGTAAAGCAACTAACAAAATTAATATTCCTTACTTAAAAGTGGAACAGAATTCATGTCAGCATATAGCCTAACATTTTCTGGTTAAGCAATAAAACAAAATAATAAAATAATATGCACCTGACTAGGAGTAAGTGTTAGAATTGGCTATCACTATTTTTAAAAATAAAAGAACAAGCTTTATAAAAAAATGTTTATCAAGAGCAATGGATTTCTTCAAGATCAAAAATGAAATGTTAACTTAATCCAGGGGTGATCATAATTATGTTAGTTTCATTGCATGTAAATGCATGTATGAAATACTAATATCCATATATCATGATGTTATAAAAACATATATAAACTCACCTAACATAACCCAGATTCTTTTTTTAGTGTTTTTCTTTTTCAAGCTCAGGAATCATATTAATGGCAAACAAATTCTTCAAGGGTTATCCTGCTTTTCAATGCAAAGCTTCTCAACATAAACCTTTAAACAAAATTCTCATTTCTGATTGGCTGAGCTGCAGGATATCCCATGAAAAATTTAAGGTGTTAAATAACTTCCTGGTTTATGTTTGACTTTCTTCAGAATCAAAAAACTTGAATTCAAAAGTAAGGTTTGTTCCTTGAGTTTTGCAATTTTGTTCTCTTGGGAATTACCCTTATAAATAGCAGAGCCTCATCTAACTCTTAACTTTTTTCCTATGACTCTGACATGGGGGAATTAAAGGAGACTGTGCTAGTAAGGTACTTGAGAGTGATTGATAACTATCTTAGTACACAACATAGCAAAATAACCAAGTTACTGTTCCTTCTGTCGGAAGCTACTAATTACAGCTGTACATTATGTGATTCAGGTTTTTCATAGTTCTTCATCTGTTAACAACAATCATCTCAGTCCCAATTTCTTCTTTTCTTTAACTTTCTTCCTCACAACATCAATGTTTCTGTCCTTCCAAGTACTTTTTCTAAGCTTTATAGGTCTGTTGCCAATATATTTTCCTGTAAAAGAAAGTTGATCATCTGAATGGACTGAGTTAAAAAACAATAGATATTGAATTTTTTTAGATGCTAGGACCAACTCTAAAAAGACATGCCACTTCTATTCTTTAGCCCTCCCTAAAGTCCCTAAATATCTAGCTGCAGTTAGTTTAGCTTCATCATACTAAAGACCTGACTTACCATTCATTTCTCTCATTGCTTTAATGAAGTCATTGGGATCTTTGAAGCTTATGAAACCATATCCTTTGGACTTACTGGATTTTTTGTCTCTAATGATTTTTGCTTTTAAGAAAGATGGATATTTTGAAAAGGATCTAGTTAGGATTTCATCTGTGACTTCATTACCAAGATCTCCACAAAATAACCTGAAGTCATCTGGAAATAAGGAAAAAAATCATCAAATAAATACAGATTTATAATGATGAATAGTGAGTGATATTTTCATACTTGGATCCCAGGTATTAAGAGAAGCATCTTCCCACACTTGACTTCCTGCAACTCTAACAAATTTCTTCTCTTTTGTTTTCTTCTTTTCTGTGTCTCCATCACCATGTGTGTAAGCTGATTCCCATTCTTTTTGTTCTGCAGGTGTAATACTAGGTATGGCTGAACCTGATGGGTTAACAGGATAAACCGCTGGACCAACAACTGGTACTTGATAAGCAGGCATTGGCATAGGTGCCTGATGTACTGGAGCAGGGTGAGGGATCATAGGTGGAGGTTGCATCATTTGGGTATTGACTGATGGAATATTATGCCGATAACCACCAGCTGGCATTCTAGGATTGACTAGCATAGGGTTTGGAGGAGGAGGGGGGAGGTTACCATGATTGATCATTGGTTGTCTAGGGATGTTAGGTGGATGGAAGTATTGTGATGGTGGTGGGTGCATTCTATGGGGTACTGGTGGTCGGTGTATCTGTATTGGTTGATGTACAACTTGTTCTTGTATTGCTTGTGATGCTATCTTAAATGTGCTGGCTGAAATGATTGGCGGCTTTGATACAGGGTGTTCTGCTATTTCTTGTTCAAATCTGTATTGGTAAGCAACATAAAATTACTATCATTAGGACTGCATAGTAATCATAATATGTTAAAACATACTAACACGGTAAACGTTAACAAGCCGGGTGTTATGGCAGAAACAAAGTTGAATCATTACCTTGACATTTCTTCTTCAAGATCATTTTTTCGCTCAGACTCATCTTGCCCGCCTGGACCACTCATGCTTACTGTTTAAAGTCAAATCTGATAAATATTAATTGAAATAAAGACACCAATTCTGGCTGATTTTCAAAGCTTTTCTTTGATCTTCACGTTTCTTTTACGTTTCCTCTTAGATCGCGGGCTCAGCTATTACTGGTACTTTATCAATAAGGTACAAGATAAGATACAAAATAGTGTCCCTTCAGAGAAGCACGAGTGCCTCTCGTCCTATTTTCCCACAGGTAGCCCAATATTAAACTTTCAAGGGTTATCGTGCTTGCGAAACTGTATCTACAGTTTTTCCACTTATTTTTCTGTTTTTAGTGGACATTGTAGATTAGAATCAATTTGAGGGAAAGGTTCAGTTCTTTGTTTCCCTAATATCTTCTGATTTATGATGTCGTAGGACAAGAGAGTATGAAGTAAGAGAGCACATCTCCATGCCCTATGATAATTTATTTGAAAATCTAGCTCCTCGCGCAGCCTGAAATATTTTATCATAGGATTCCTGATTCAGTTCAGACTGCATGCGCAGTTAAAAATAGACCTATGTAAGGGAGATGTGCTCTCTTACTTCATTCTCTCTTGCATAGGATAAGTTTGTCCTGATGACTAGTGAAAAAGAAAATAAATGATCAAGAGGTATTTGATGCACATAATAAACACATATTTCTACCTAGGTATATATATCTTATATATCTACAAAGCTTTTGAACTAAACATTTCCTTTATTGGTCCTCATAAACTACTTTACATGTAATGTGTGGATCATAGGAGCCTATTTATATGGTACCATACTCTTTTTCAAAACGATCCACTCATTTATAAGAATTAGGCACACAAGTAGCAGAGACGGGACTTTAAAACTTTTATTTTATTTTTTTCAAATAAAGGATAATATTCAAATAAAATACAGTAAGAAGGTATTCTAGAAAATGCAATAGTTTGGGGATGGATGGATAAAACTATGTCTTCTTGGGTGGAGCCCTGCAATGAAATCAAATCAAATGATCAGACAAGATTGGTATTATATTATTATTATATCCTATCATATACTATTGCTTTCCCCCTTAAGTATTTGGCATTGTTTCAAATAATAAATGAAATACATCATCTCTCATAAGTATTAGAAAATTCTTCATACCTGTAGACACCGACGACAACAGCATGGTCTCTTTCATAAGGTTCAAGGGTCAACTGCTCTTGGGGTTTCATTTTTTCTCCTACCATCTTTTTTACTTCTCCTGCGAATACTGCAGTTGGTTGTGCCGTTGAGTCAATGCAGTTTGCCTGCAAATGACAATAAATTAGAAAATGAAGTATTGAGCTGCAAATAATAGAACTTTAAAACAGCAAACTAATTGTTTTATCAACATGATGCACAAAAAAACTTTAAGGTGACTGGCTACGTACTTTTGGAAAAATTTTTAAACTTTTTTTTAAACTACGATTTTTTAAAGTGAAATTTAATGCTGATTCCGAATATGAAAAGAAAAATGAGGTATCCCATGCTCGTTTTTGAGATAATCAGCATTGAATGGATGCCTACGCTTGGTTTTTGAAACAAAAATTGTGCCACCGGAAGTGATCAGAATTTTTTTTTGATATAATGTAGATTTTTAGAAGTTCTTTCAATTAAGCTTATAAAAAGTATATCGTCCTGTGCAAAATTTGAGGGTTTTGCGCTGTTGAAGTTCAAAAGGTCATGATGGTTCCTCAATAAAATTTTGTATTTTATTCAGCGGTTTTATGGCGTGAGCTCATCATGGGCTCAAATTGAGCGTTCAAAAGTAAGCAGTCACCTTAAGTTGCATTACATTGATAATCGAAAAACCATGGGCACCAAGAAATATCCTAGGAATGACTCTCTAACCACAAGATAATGTAAAGATAACAGTAACACTTCTGATTGTTTAAGAAACATTCGTGATATATTGAAATATCCTAGGAATGACTCTCTAACCACAAGATAATGTAAAGATAACAGTAACACTTCTGATTGTTTAAGAAACATTCTTGATATATTTCTAGATGCACTGTAAAATTGGAAGAAGTTCTTGAGTCAAGGAGAGCAATGACCCTAAAGTTGAGAGTTCCAATGCCATCCAAGAAGAATTAACTTTTCATAGGATAATACCTTGATTGATATGACAAAGTGCCCCTCATTTTTCAAAAACATGTGTGCATTGATTGCAACAATACGGGTTTGGTCAGGCTGTGCTACATCTGCAAATATTGTGTCCACCATACCTAAAAACAAGAAAATAATTCCATTTTGCTTTAGCAAACCATGTTTTATCAACGTAACATCATAGATGTTGGTTAATTCAGATGTACTTTTCACGACAATTACTTACCAACTAACATTCTGTACTTGTGAGGATGTCGAGCATCTTCAATTATTGGAATGATATTTGTTCTTTTCTTTGCTACATTGATGAGATCTCTTCCAGATCTGTGTGAGAATTCCACTGCATATACAAGACCCTCCTAAAAACGGCAAGTCATTAATAGCACTTAGGACATAATAATATCTTACAGAAAGCTGAAGCTGATTGACCAAAAGGTTATCACACTAGTAAATAACCTTCATAATCATATGACCTTGACGGCCCTGCTTGCATGCTCATATAAAACCTCTGAAAAAAATCTGCTCGAAAGTTGCTTGCTCAATCTTAGAAGTACTTTTTCAGTCATTTTTACAGCAAAAAGTGGGTCATATGATAAAACGCTTATTGACTGAGTTAGGTCAAGCCAGAGGGGAAAATATTGGCTCTTGATCATTCATATGGAGCTCGCATGATCAGTCCATACAGCATGACCTTGAACCAAATATTTTCCTGTCCTGCCCTCCCAGTTACCCAATCAATACATATGATTTCTGAGTGCATAGTACTTACAGGTCCAACAATGTCTGATACATGAGAAACAGTTGTTCCAGAAGCTGCTCCAAGATAGAGTACTTTACTGCCAGGAGGCATGTGAATCTTATCAACGCCACCAAGAATAGCTGCAGCAAGTTTAGATCGGAAGGGATTCCACACTCTGTATTCTATCTTTTCACCTTCATTTACTCCCTGGAATTTAGAATGCACAACATCTCTTACATGTTATATTTCAAAATAATTATTGAATAAATTTTCAAAGATATGACAACTTTGAAATGTCCTTCCTCTCAACGATCAAGGCATATTTATTTGCAATAATCCCATCCTCAGCACACTCTTTCAATCTATAACCACTCACATCAACAGATATCTTCTTTTCTCCATAAACTGTTTCTCCAGGAACAAGGTTTTTTGTGATTAAAGCATCTTCTTTGCCTCTTGCAATAAAAACTCCTAAATGAAATGTAACAAGCGCCAATTTAGTTATGACACACTTTTCCATTTAAAAAAAATGTAGTAAGATCAAGAAGCAACTCAAGTGATGCTAAGAAAGTTGTTGTTGTAGAATTGATAATGAAATAAACTTGACCGTGTCTTCATATACTTGAGTGTAACAATCATTAAAGCCCTACCTTCATGTCTGTGTGGTTCAATTGTCACTTGAGCACCTCCCCTCATTCCACCACGTCCTAAAGTTAAGCAGAAAATATTGAATTATCACTCTGCTTAAAGTTATTAAGATGTCTTAAATCAATGCTAGCATTACCTCCTCCACGACCACCTCTGCCTCCAAATCCGCCTCGTCCTCCTCCACGAAAACCTCCCCTACCACCACCACCTCCTCTGCCTCCTCCACGACCACCTGTTGATATTGAAAAGGTGATCAAGTTAGTACATGTATGTATAACTAGTTATAGTTATAGATGTCCCCATAATTTATATTTATGATATTATAAAACCACTAGTACCTTTGTAAATGCATACTAATTTATCTGTATTGTTATTTTATGTAATATTTATATGTGTGTAATAAAAAGAACTTGAACTGTGATTTACTAACTGAAAGATACTGTAAGAGATGTGCATTTTTTTAAACTTTATTATACCATGCATACAAATGCAACTTGCTGGGATTCTGGATTAGGAGTATATTTATTACAGCCATTCTCAGACACACGCTCACTTTTGCGAATTTTTCTGTCGCGACAAGTTGGTTTTTGGTGGACGTCAATCAAAATGTTTCCATAGCACTGTCGGAAAACACAAAGCTACAAAGGCATGTGTGTATGGAATGTCATGGAAACGCTTTGATTGACATCCACCAAACCCTACTTTGTCGCAACAGAAAAAATCTCAACAGTGCATGTGTCTGAGAATGGCTGTAATAAAGATTAAGGAGAGTTGAAAAGTTATGTTTCACACTGAAAAGGTGTTGCTTTACACTTGCTATGTTTCTCCTCATTTTGATGTTGTGTCAACGAGACAATAATATCCGCCTGACTTTGCTCTGACTCTACAAATTTGTTCAGAAAAGCTGCTCAACTTTTCTGCTAAACAATTTTCATTTTAGCACGGGCTTATTAGTTTTCTTATGTTTTTGAATTGGTGTTCGTAAATACATCTCATTTATTCATTCCCTGATGATGGAACGATTTGGTCCGAAAGCTAGGATAAAAATCTGTTAAATTAACATGGAAGAAACCTTGTTAAATTTAAATATGATTCCCACGTACAAACAAATTTTAGTTTTCATTCTGTAAATCACTGATAAATTCAGTATTGGAGTAAATCTTTTGATTTAACACTAAAATATATATCATAAACTATAAATCAGCATTGAGAAGACAACGAAGATGAAGACAAAGACTATGATCTTAGTGCATGCTCTTAAAAGGTCACTCAGGTTACAATCCCAGCAGTCCTTCGAGGCCTTAAAAATATGTGAAATCAAGATTTTTATACATATATACTTACATATATGCCCGGGGACTCCAATATATAAATAATAATGCATTAAGGGGCAATAATAAAGTAATGAAGATAGAGAAATAAATTATTCCCATCCTGCAAATATTTGGTCGCCATATCAAGAAATACTAACAATAACCCTTGCAAGGTTGAAGGATGGATGGATGTCAAAACAAGAGAAAACATGTTGGGTCTGAAGACATCTGGGTAATAGAAACAAGATATTATACCAGGGATGTTACTTACCTCTTCCACCAAATCCTCCTCCTCTGCCTCCACCTCTACCTGCTCCTCGCGGTGAAAATCCTGAGAAACAAAAAGAATAAAAACTCGAATCATGCTGACAGCACATACATTCATCTAATCATTTCTGATTGATATCTAGGCCACATATTAACTACTACTATTCACTCTGCCCTGACTAATGGTGCTATACAGTTCATAATCTTTGGGGAAAAGGTCCATAATATTACATGGTAACCTAAAAGGTTTCATCGAGTGCTTCTTAACCATGTGATGTTCGAATGCGGTATTATAGCCCAAAAATATAATGTACTCTAATACAATCGGCAATTACTATAAGGGATAGTCTAATATATCAGCAATTGTTCCTAATGAGGTTGAAATCTTTGCCAAAAGTGTAAAACAAGTCAATAATCTTACCTGGTCTTCCCATCTTGTCTTGTAACTTGTGTTCCTACTGCACGTGCTCAAAACAATCAAGTGCGCATGTGCAGTAAGGGCGCAATGCATGGTGGGTATCGTTCCGGTCGGCAGCAAGAATCCAAGATGGCGCAGAAGTTAGCTTCTTGGGGGCAAAAGATCGTTACTAAAGGACCTGTTTTAGCCACTAAATATGGATTCCAAGCCATGGGTAAGTAAGATTAATAGATTTACAACTAATTCTGAGTAAGAATTTGCTGTGGACATATCGTTGTGTTCTCTAAATTCATAGTCTAATGTAGACGACCTTGTCTAAAGCTCCCAAAATTATACGTGTAGTAGCTTTAAACATTCATTTTTGTTTCGTGTTCGGTGGCTTAAACCAAACACTTATCGCCCACTTTAGAAAAACAATATATTTTTTGGTTAACTTACACCTTCATGGTTGTTTTAAGAAAGAAAACTTTGAATCGCAATTCAGCTTTGATTTTGAAAGCAGTGAAAATGATGTCAGACCCGGCATACACCCGATAGGAGTGTAACATCAGTCTTACTATAGTATCAGCAAAAACCAGCAGCTTTTACTTAATGTGCAAAAAAATTCTTTGAAGTTTATTTCCAAATCGTAGTATTTTGTTTACTATAAGGAAACTTTGTTGAAAGTTAGGGGATGTGTAATATTTGAACTGAGGGGGAGGGGGTAACAGATTGAGTCTTTGGACAACAAATGAACTTTGTTTAAAGAAAAGGATAGAAAAGGCGTACTTGCTGTGTGCAATTATAAAGTATATGGCAGTTGGCAGAACACAAGAGAAGTGTTAGGGGGCTTTCATTTATTAGTGTATAGGGGGTCACATTATTTTCAGAAGCTATATTGGAGGGGAATACTAATTGTATGCAGCTTTATAGGCAGTTAGTAATAAACTCGATGAAATAAAAGGGGGATAAGATAGGTTTACCAACCCAGGAAGGAGGAATTGGGTAATATTTGGAAAACACAACAAGTGATTTTGCCAACCCCCCCCCCCCCCCCATAAAATGAAAGCCCCCTTAGAAGGAGTATGACAAATAGCAGAGTGCTTCTACATGTTTTTATATGTCATTTGGCAAAGTTCCAAGTGCTGGAGTGGTTCTCAATACTTCTTGAGTGTTCTTACAATTCCCAAGTGCTTTATGACTGCAGATACCACAGCAAGCAAGTTTTTATTTGTATTATAAAATAGAAATTATAATAATTGTTATTTAGGACACAAATGATGCAGTAGAAAGTGCAAGTGCACGGTGTGTACTCTCATAAGGCACACACCCCAACCAATCAGAATGCAAGATTTATAACAGTTATTTTATAATGACTAATTTGCAAGTATTAAGTAAAGAGCAATAGGACTTGATTATTTATTCATAATTCCTATCATATTTAAATAATGTTGATGATGTGTGTTTCAGCTTCAGCCAGGAAGGCCCAGCCAACACTTGAGAAGTTTTGGGGCAATGCTAAGGTGGAGATGAGACCACCTAGTCCATCAGATTGGCCATTAATCAAGAAGGCATTCCTCAACCTTAAAGATGTTACAATCTCAGGAAGATTCCTCAATGTTACTGTCAAGGAAGGTGTAGCCAACACTCTTGTTGCCGTGGAGATTGCTATGTGGTTTTATGTTGGAGAAATCATTGGCAGACGAAGTATTGTTGGATACAATGTTTAATCTCTTCTGATATTTAGTCTTGTGTGTTTATATTTTGACCAGTTAGAATGAACTGTCTGTGTGCTATGACTTGTAATACTGTCTGTTACATTTGAAATAAATGGTCTGATTTTTACTTGTGTTAATGGCTACTGTGGTATTGCCATAATATACAGTCCCTAACAATAGTATCCTGAAGGGGAGGGGAGGGAAAGATTACTTTTTTTACTTACAAATGCCTACCCTGGGGTCCAGAGGCTATTTATACTTGCTCCAGCATTTGCTGTTGGCTAGGGGAAGTGAGATAGGACCTGGAGCCCAGGCTAATGAAAACCCCACTGATACAGGACCAACTACCAAGTAATATAAATAGTTTTTAATGCTGTTTTGAGCCAAGATTTAAAATTCATTACTAATATCTATCACTAGAATATCCTGTGCCTTCTGTGTCTTGATTCAGTCATCATTACATTTTTTTGTACTCATTTTAGTAGCTATCAATAATTTTTAGTTTTATGTTCAACATAAGTCATTTGAGTGACAATGATGATCAGACCTGAGTGGTCAGTATTCAATGCCTATATATGTCCAACTACCAAACCTTTAGTATTATTCTTTTCTCTTATTCAAAACCTCTAGAGTATTGTTTGCTGAGTATTTCTGGAAGGGGTTCTTGACTGGGACTCTTCCAAAGCCTTAAATACGAAGTAAAAAGGTTAGTAACAGTGTTATTTACCAGGCTATGGGTAGAGATTGACTAGTTTGAATACCTCTTGTAATAATTGCTTCACACAAAATTAATGAACTTTGTTTAGAGGATAACACTTGACTGTAATTCAACTGATAAAGTCGTACTCCCCTTTTAACGTCTCAGTTGATTAGGGACGAGACCGCCATTAACGTGGTCATGCTTGCAGTTTTTCCGTTTAAGGTAAAGATATAATACTGGGTTGTCTTCTTTTAACCTGTGTCCTCTTATGGCAGCTCGTGTCAGTGCCAGAATTTGGTTCAAATCATGAAAACAGAATTTACTATCATACCTCACTGGTATTACTTGATCGGTCTGAGTCACGCGTAGTGTCCGCCATTGATGAGGAACTTTTCCTTTGCTTTTCCTAGTGAGAGAATAAATACCTTAATATATCACTACAGTACGTGCATGTAGCAAGTGCAGAAGTCAGCCACGAGCGCAGGTCAGATATTAAATGAGCAGGAGGTATCATGCAATAATGAATGTATTGGAAGTAATGATTCGATCATGTTACCTCTGGAGAATCTCTGCTCGTCCTTGGCCCGTGTAGACTAGACGCAGATGACCGATGAGGCTTGGTAGAGAAAAAGTCTGGTCTGGAAAACAAACTTTCCAACTGAAGAGAAAAAAAAAGTCAACTTGTATCCAGACCGCGCGTGGCATTGCAAGCAGAACAACAACTAAAGACATCGATATATACCCCCCACCCCCCACCCCCTTTGTTCATAAGAATGTGTACTTACCTCATTAACTGAACTATGTGGCCTTGTTGGTCGCTTTTGTTTACTGTCATGAAACTGAACACTGCTTCTCTCGTTTGCCTTCATTCTTTGCGTACGTTCTTGTCCCTTACTGTCCATGTGACTAGATGATATGACAGGCTCGCTGCTTGATTTCCTGCGCTTCTCTTGATTCGCCTCTTCACGCACCTGTTAATCAAGTATGAAACCAATATTCAATACTTGAAACTCCGTGTAATCCCTGCGGTACATGTTTGATATACCTGTAGTTTGTCGTCGCCGCCTGTTTTGGGTCTTGTTGTGCTGATTCTATCACCTTTTTTGGTTTTTCTTTGATTTGTGGATGTACGAGCCTTGGAAGAGTTAGAAAACCATCATTAAGATTGGATAATTTAACCTTTGCAGTATGTCATTCGTCAGGTGCACAATACTAACCTCTCCTTCTGCTACGTGATCCGGGGTCCCTGGTAATTGTGGAATGACGTCATGATCCAGTGTCCCTGGTAATTGTGAAATGACGTCATGATCAGGCGTCCCTTGTAATTGTGGAATGACGTCATGATCCAGTGTCCCTGGTAATTGTGGAATGACGTCATGATCCAGGGTCCCTGGTAATTGTGGAATGACGTCATGGTCAGGTGATCTTATGTGCTGTTTCTGGTCCTTCAAAGACTCGCTCACAATGTCAACTGAGGCAGAACAGCTTTCACCAGCGACTGTCTTGGACAAGCTGACGGCACTGTCATCTTCCTACAGCAGGCATATTATATATACCTTATTGCATGAAATGTTCAAAAACAAATCGCGAAATAAAAGTGTCGCGAAAATTTCATGTAATAAGGTGTATATATAAATTAGAGACAAGACATCACTTTAGCTGTTACTCCGAGTTTCACGCTTACGCGATCATACACTAGATCATACACTACATACACTAGATCCTTACCTGTTTGCTGGGTCCACTATTCAGTGATATTAGAGGTACATTCTCTAACTTAGATGCACGTTGACGGCCCTTCCTTTTTGTGCTTGTCTGGTGAGAGAGAGAAACCAAACACATATCAATAAGTTGTAGTATGTAGTTGTTGTAGTTGTGGATAAATGTACCTGTTGATCTTGTTTCTTTGATCTACTAGCATCACCAGATGTCATGCTGCTACGTCCATCATCTTCGGTATTTGTCGCTCTTCCTGTTGTACTGATATACCCCTTCACCTAATGATTGAATTTTGATAAGCATAGTGCCTTGATGCATGCTCAACTCGCAATAATACTGGAATAATACTCACATGATCAGTGTTCAAGAGACAATGGAAAAAGAACAAGAAGATTCCCTGTAGAACAAGCGAAACCAAGTAAACCGCTGTACAGTGAAGATATATCAGTGATTAGAACCTGTAGACCCTGACATACCTGAAGACCGTTTATAAGACCAAAAACCAGCTGATACCGTAGATTGTTGGTGTCTCTTAATGACAAGATACCGAAGACCCATCCAATACATAGTCCAAGTAACATCAATGAATTAGTGCGAAGCCCGTACCTAGAGAGAACAGCTAGTTCATGAAAATCATTTCTTAAAGGGCTATTAAGCTTACTTCATGCATGGACATCAGGGTAGCACCGTTTAATAGCCAGTGGCTAACAAACCTGTGGCCCTCGTTCAATGATCGAATTGCAATTGAAAAGTTGATTTTTGAATGGGGAGGAAACAAGGATCCAACACATGAACCCAGGACACGAGTGACAGCAGGTAAAGCAGCGCACATTAGTGCTTTCCACCAGCCTGTGCTTGTCTGATTGGATGAATGGTAATATTGGGCGTTGCTATGTGACGGTAGATGCAGCGCACATTAGTGCTTTTTACCAGCCTGTGCTGTTCTGACTGGATGAATGGTAATATTGGGCGTTGTTAAGTGACGGTTGATGTCATTAGTAAACCAATCTTATGTTTTTACCTGGTTCCTCGTTTCTCAATGACTGCTTTGGGTGAGATATCATATGATGGATATCTCAGTTGCTTCATGATGGTGCAGAGAATAACAATATCTGCCTACCAACACAAAAGACAGCGCGAATTAATCATGACTATAATGAAAGTCCTCTTTTCGACCAAACCTCAGCCAATCATTACTTACGACTGCAACAAGAACAGATGGAACTACGAAAGTCCAGACGATTGCATCCGATCGCCAGCAGTTGTACAGTGATAAATTGTATCTGTAACAAGTAAGATAAACAGAACCCAGTGAGAGGTTACACTGCTAAACCTACAGACAGGACAAAACGGGATAGTACTTACGTAATTGTACTTTCTGTATCAATCAGACCTACGGCCAGGGTCAGGATTAGAACCATGCATGGGATACCTGTGTCAACATCAAACAAAACTAACATTAATTCATGAGCGTTTACCGCAAACCTTTTAGTTTTTTTAGTTGCCTCCATCGATAATAAATAACTTGAAAATACAAACAAATTAATCATATTCCACTTGCAATGACTTTGATGGAAACCTAACTCTTTTTACCTGCACTCCTGCGGAAAGTTCATAATATGAGAAGTGTCCATGCATGCATCAGGACCCAGTTGTACGAAGAGTGAATAGCGCTATCCGACGGATAACTCTTATCCAGTGTATAAATTTATTGGATAACAGCATCGACTTATCAACTGGATAAGGATTTATCCATCGAATAGCGCTATTCACCCTTCGTACAACCGGGTCCTGGTATTACTCCTGTTAACATGTTTTCAGGAGACTTACCCCAGCCCAGCATGAGATACAGCTTTGTGTTCCTGATTGGATGAAAACTGTTTGCATGGAAAAAGTATAAGCCCAAAGCATCGAGAGCACACCATGTGAAACAAGCTGTAGCAGCTAGATGAAGCAGTACTGAAAGGATACGACAACCAATCTGGAAAGAAAAACTGAATTGTCCAACAATGATGGTTTATCACGCTAGTACAAAAACCATGAAACAAAACAAACAATCTTTAACACCAAATCCTGGAATAGAACCCGGGTCACATTGGTGAGAGGCGAGAGATCGTCCACTCGTGCTCAGCCTTCATTGACTACTTGCTGGTTTTCTCTTTTTATTTATTCTATTTTCACTCCATCCATGCTTTCTTTTTATAACAGATCAGAAGGCAGATAACATTCATTTAATCATTTCTTCACACACCTCTACTTTGTAGCCTTCGATTGCAACAAGAAAGACAATCTGTGTTGCACATACAGCCAAAGTCAAGTGCTTTTTGATCAGCATCGATTCTGTACGAGGCCTGAAAATGCAACAAGAAAAGATTATGCCTCGTGCAGCTTGCCTGGCAATTTTTTTGATTGCATAAAATCATCATTAGCACATGACTTGCCCCTTATTTCCCCACCTTGCACAACATAGATACACGGTAATATTCACCACTGACATTTTTATTTCACGAAAAAACTGTGCCGTATCTTTTTCATGTGCAAAATACTTCAAGAAAAATCAAAGATGGCGTGGCCTGCGCGAGGTTATGTTTGGCTAATGATTAGACAATCTTTTAAATTTCATTTTTTAACTCTTTACAGAGTATTGCATGGTGTTCTGGCTATTTTTTTCTAACGGTTTCGTCTTTTCTTTTGTTGTATCGTAGAGCACACATGCGTGACACAACACAATAACAGTCATTTCTGCATACTGATGAATTAAACGTAATATGAATTAAATTATCTGATGGATGGATGAGTCATGATGCAGAAGGAACTTGAAATAGTCTACCTTCATTTTCAAACAAATAACTCAATGTTATGCAGTCGAAAATCAACGTTTTTATCTTATTCGTAGCTGTGCAAGCTATTGTGTTCACTTTATATGAATTTAATGCTGTAGACAAAGTAAATGTCGCTGTCAATTATAGCAGACAAAGATGGAGGAACTCGAGTGGTATGTATGACTTTGTTTTCCAGAAGAAAAAAGGACAGAAAAACCTCGAAGAATCTTCAAACAAACCTGGATTTTTTGCTTCTGTGTCTGAATCTTTATCAAACGCGAAGCAAGTAACTGTTGACTGGATTCACTACTTGTGGAAAAAATCTGTTGTTATTTTGCCGCCTCCATCATACATGACTGACGGTGATATAAAGAACCATGCATTCGCTCCTAAAATCACCGAAAAAGATGTGTTTCTACTGGTATTAATAACATCAAAACCAAGCTCACTGTCTAGGAGGAACGTTATACGTAAGACTTGGGCAGGTACTGTTGATAGCAAGCAGAAAACAGGTCGAGCTGCGAAGTCAACCAATATTAACCCGAAGTTCGGTTCAAACGTTTATTGTGTCTTTACGCTTGGGTTCTCTAATAATGCAAATATGGATCAACAAGTCGAGAGTGAATATTTCGCCTTTGGAGACCTGTTGAGGATAGATAAGAGAGAAAGCTACAGGAATTTGGTTCATAAAATCTGGGGCTCGTTTGGCTGGGCTCTTAGTGTGAAGCCCAAGTTTGTTCTGAAAGCAGATGATGATACTTACATTCATTTACCTAATCTCATCACATGGCTTCACGATAAACATTTACCAACCAAGTTATATGCAGGTTTTGTACATTATCGTGGTCAGGTCTATAGGGATAGACAGTCTAGATGGTTTGTTAGTCGTACAGAGTTCCCTGCTCGGTTTTACCCAAACTATTGTGCAGGACCCTTTTATGTGTTCTCAGCAAATCTGTTAAAACAGTTGTACGACTCATCGCAGAGAATCACACGCTTTCAAGTGGAGGATGCTTATTTTGGTTTGATTGCTAAAAGTATTGGACTCAAGGCGTATCATGCTGGTAATCATTTCTTATTGGATAACAATTTACCTTCAACGTTACCAAAGATTCCCGACAAACGGCTGAAGGAGCTGTCAGCGCTAGGACATGGAATTGACTCTCTTGCCATAGAATTCATCCATGAAAAATATACTCGAATTAAAAAACAATCCGCAAAAAATACTAAATAAACTAAATGCAATCATATGATTATATACAAGTTTGTAATAAAGGCGTAAGCGAAGTGAGTATATTGATATGCATTCTCTTCCATTAACACAAGAGAATCTAGTCATGGCGGGTACCGAGACTAGTACCCGTAACTAGGATGTAACTAGGAATTACTTTATGACAAACATGAATGTAATAAAGAGAGATGCTGCACCAGGGCATATAATATGTGATATATCATACTATTATACCAGCTGGGTTGGATCTATGGATAATAATGATGTTAAAAAGATGGACCTTGATCATGCAGTGTCACATTTATTCCAATAAGAATAAAACCCTTTTGTTTAATCCTTCGTGACCTCATCCTCAAGCGCTTGAATACAAGGCTACGCAGAGGGAAAATCTATTGTTGCAGCCAACATGGCTGCAGCGTGAGAAGGATCCACTCCATGTTATCATTCAGCTGGCTGGATGCCGGCTGTGTACGTCTTAGCAGGGCTGCATGCTTGTATGAGGTTAGACCAGGAGTTATATGACTAATGAGACAATGATCAGTAGATTCTGTCAAAGGTCCTTTTCCAAGGTAGTCCATACCGAATCGAGACTGAGTCACTTAGTCTCCATAACCACAGCAAATTTGAATACCAGATAGTATCTATGGACAGGAATTCCAAATGAATGAAAAAACACTTTACAGGCGCGATGGAGGCGGCGATCTAGTTTTCGCCTGGCTGGCGGCAATAACATCACCGCACGATGGGGCGCACGATCCCCGGGCACAATGTTTTAGTATTTGAAAAAAGGATGAGGTGACTGAGTGACTGAACTGTTCTCCTTTATACGAAGCCTATCAGTGAGATGCTGCATATCGTTATTAATCAAACAGTGATGATATATTACCATATCAGTCGTAACTGCATGTCCAGAAGGTTTATAAATATCAATAATATATGCTTTTTGATCACTGAACGTACTTTTTTTCATTAAAGCCATTTCCCCCGGTATTTTTACATATTTGAAACAACTACACTCATTATTCCCTTCTGTTTTAAAATTGAATTGATTTTTTTTTCTATGCAGGCACCTTGACACTTCGCTCTCGTATTTTTTATTACATGCTGTGTTCAGTTTTCATCAGTCGTTGGTTACCCTACGCGCGTGGTATACGTTTTGCTCCTATCATGTGTTTGTCTACTCAAATGACAGAATTCTCACTTTTTGTCATTTTTAATGCCTTAACAAGAAAATTTCAATCGAAACTTTTGTTCACAGCCACGTAATTACCACCTTTTTGTTGCTTGTGGACAAACTTTTCGATCCTTTCGGACATTAACTGTCAAACAGACAAAGAACACGAGAATGATATTGTAAACACTATATCCAGAAAAAAAACTCGCAAAATAGGAAGGAGAAGCCTTAAAACTGTCAAGGAAATAAAATATGATCCTTCAAACCGACTTGCCAGAATATTACTTATCAATCGTATTCGGAATTTTTATAACCTTGATTCACAAATTGCACTTATTGGCATGAGCTAACTAGACAAGCTCTCTCTCAAAGTCAGTAAGATAATAATCTTCGTAAATCCAAATCATTCTTTTATTGATTATCTATCAGGACAGCTATTAAATCTAATGAATAATCAGTCCTGCATGTCTTACTTGATCAGCTAGTCCGGCTGGCATTACAGTATTTTGACTACAAGTGTAGGAAGATAGTTATTTGCGAGAACATTAAGGCTGAAACCCCATTAATAATAAAAAAAACCCAGCCTGATCCTAAACAACAGCCTAATTTGAAGTCTTGGTGTTCGAGTTGACTGATCGATTTTCTTTAGCAGAATCACTATCAGTCCATCCTGCCGAACAGTACTGGCTTTACTGGTTATAACAAGTTAGCAAGACACGATCTTGAATAATGTTTGGACCCTGTATTATGGTAAGGACCTCGGAAAAACCTGAATAAAGTTCACAACACAATCGAACATCTGGATCGAATGCCGGGAAAAGATAGTAACGAGAGGAACAACCGTCATGATCTCGTAGCGTGTTTTGGGTTTTTCAGGAAAACAGTGTCAATATGATCATTATATTCTATGAGGGGAGGATGAGTCTTCCCCTGAACAACAAATGATGTCAACAAAAGCAAAATTAAAGTTAGAATTCAGAGCTACACGTATGATATGAACGAGTGAAGAACCAGATGGTTACTAATGCTGACCACTAGTCGAATGGAGTGACTTACCTGAAGCACCAGAATCCGATGAGCGAGACGACGCAGAAGAAAACAGATATTCCACAACCAACAATTGCTGTCGCATGTAGAACGTAAGATGGTTTTCCATTCATGATCGTTTGCTTGCCTTCATCTCTTTTATTGTCAGTTAACTGAAAGGAAGAAAGAGTTGATGGATGGAAGGATGGAAGGATGATACGGCTACTTGTTAAATCGTTTTTACACTTTAGATGTCAGTTAATCTCAAACCTCTCTAAGCAGGAAGACTTTGTTTCGCTTATTTACAGGAACTCCAGCAGTAAACAATGTTTTGGTCAGTACGATAATGGTACACAAATCAACCAGTCAAACTCAGATCGAGCTTAACTGACTGACTGAATGACTGTTTGTTGATAACCTTTCCAAATGAAATTCAAACGCGTTTCTATCTGATTTAAAAGAGACCAATCCGCTCACTTGTTTGGTGGTGACTAATGCTTTATCGAATACACACCTTATTCACACTAGTAAAGGACTCAGTTCTTGTTTCAATCTTACCCACTGTGTCTTTGAAGTGAATCAAGTGCACCTGATGAACTAGAATTCATTATCAAACATTCTACGGGGAAAAAACAGCTTGGTATATTTAATGAAATTCGATTGGCCGTACGTCTTTTCAGCTCTATCAGTCACTCAGATCTCATGCAGGTGTCTATACTTGATCACAAACCTTAGAAAAGAAAAACTCTAGCAGCTTCCGCTGGGAAGAGTTCTACTAAAAGCCCTGGATTATAGCTCTTAAAACACGATTTTCTCATCAAACCGCCGCCTTGAGACACTTGCAACGCGCGCAGTTTGTTTGTGGCAGGCAAAGGAAAAAAATATGAATCAAATCTCCACCCAGGGAAACTGAAAAGAACAGAATACGAACCAAAAGCCGGGTCCCCACAGGCTGGTTATAGCCACAACACAATTCATTTGCGTGTTTGGTTGTGTCCCAATGGATTTGAAATCCCTTCTTATAGCTATTAAGTTACTGAAAACTTTACTAAATCCACCATAAGGATCTATCTGTTTTGACTTGAGAACAAACGACCAATAAACAGCTCCATTATAACAAGAGTACTTATAATCTCTGCCTCGTACGTAATGCTTAAATGTAAGAAACTAATATCAACACTGATTATTAATCAATCACAAAGGCAACAGACTTTAACATACGTCGTAATTTCCCAGTATATTGCAAAATTGAATGAAACCGAATGAAATAAGAAGAAGATCGATGACATCATTCACTCGTGAAATATAATCTTGCAGAAATTACCGGCAGTTTTTAAAGATTATTACAAAAATCGACTCCCGTCAGGCTATCGACAAAAACAATGAAAAATGCCAACTATTAATAAACCAATAACGAGTCGTATACTGGATGACATCATTACAGTATAATATACCGATAAACTACCATGTGACTGTTTCAACCAATAACGAGTCGTATACTGGATGACATCATTACAGTATAATATACCGATAAACTAACATGTGACTGTTTCAACCAATAACGAGTCGTATACTGGATGACATCATTACAGTATAATATACCGATAAACTACCATGTGACTGAGTTGTTCACTGTTACACATCATGTCAGTATATATCAGTATTGTGAAGTAGGATTGACGGGTGTTTCAAGTTAGCGAAACAAATTGACATTCACTAGAGATCTAGATTAAGCACCTTATCTCCATGAGAACATGGGTTTCGAGAGGGGGAAATGGAGAGACGTTTTTTTATGAATTTGTGAGTGAAAAAGATTTCACTTTTCAATATTTTTCAGTAGAGATTTTTTCGTGATTACAGTCATGCTGAGTGAATACATGATTAAAGAAGGCTATGTTTACGGTTAACACCCTGCACATTTTATGAGGACAAAATGAGTTTTTGATGTGGTATTTGCCAGACTTACTTATCTTGAGATGCTTTATCATATGACAAAATGTTTTTGCTAATAAGATTACAATTCAAAACTCGCGCCAGTCTCTTGCTCGGTTCTTAAGTGGTCAATACCATTTTTTGTTCTCGAGTCAGGGTCATGTTCAATGTTCAGTCTCGAATCAGTAACCATGCCCTTCCCGGCAGGCCTCTCGGGCAACATCTTTCTGTATGATGTTTTTGTGAAGGTAACCCCGTTAGTATTGAACGACGAATTTTTGGTGCACATAAGAAACCCTGCAGCCGAGCGTATATATCAAATAGGTATGTATGTATGTATTGATCGAAACCTCATTCATTCATTGTAAAAAATATCAATAATCCAATTCAATATGAATATTATGACCTTTAGTTTTGTCTATCTGGATGGGGTAACAAGGTCAGTAATCTATTTGACCCTAAATGATATTTATTTGTTAATAATATATCACATTTACTAGTTACCTAGACGGACTGTTCTAACATGTTCTATAGTAACCCCTATACACCATACATCACATGCATACATTAGATGTCACAAGTATAATGTTATACTACCCATTAAATACCTATAGACGGACTGTTCTAACATGTTCTAGTAACCCCTACACCATGCATCACTGATCTTGCTCCATCCCGGAGGATGAGATCAGTGATAAAGAGACCGCATTCTGTCAGGCACTATAGTTATTAAGAGAATTGATTGGCACGTTGCCTTATAATGGTGCCGCTGACTTCATGGGAAGGATCTTCCTTGATGCGAGGTACTCATAGGAATACCTTGATTCTTCTACAACCTTCAGAACTTCATCAGGAACTTCCAACGTGTCTTTGGATTTGTGCGCCTTTTTTGTCGACCTTGGCGTGAAGCCAGAGCTTTTTAGGGCGTTTTCATGCCATCCTGACCATGTATCCCAGTCAGGAACAGGTCCTGGTTCCCATGTGGTCATGTGGGACTCATACGTGATACCCATAGCATCGCAGTAGCTCTTCATCGTTTCATCAGGATGATCCAGAAGATCATCTGCATCTACTACTACTGGATTGTGATGAATGTTGTCTGTAATGAACTTATAGAGATCGTACATCTGTCGGAATCCCGCTTCCACGGGATCAAAGTAATCCCATCCCGTTAGCTTCGGGTTTGTTGAGGCATGATACAAGGAAGGAATTGCCTTTGCAGGGTCGCGAATCAGAAACGTGTGTTGAAAATTGTCAAATTTCTTATCTAAGAATATCTCAAAATTATTTTCGACACAGTATGCCATGTCCTTTGAGAAGAGCACATCAACCCCGTCATACTCCTTGTTCAGCTTCTTGCTAACACTATGGTACGATTCCTTTTGATCGACTGGCGTTGAGGCATATCTCAGACTCTGTCTCTCTTGTCCAAAGTAAAACACACTGGAATAGGGTTCGTGAAATATTTTCACATTCCTTAACGTCATTATAGAACGCTCGAATGCCGTCGAGACACATCTTGGTGCTGTCCAGAGAATGATCTTTTTCATCACCATCTCACTGAAGAAAGTTAAGTCGTCGGTAGCCTGGCTCAAGGTTGAACTGAGGTAACTCATGATATGCTGTGCTTTATATGGACCAGTAAGGATCACAGTCCATCCCACGCATATGCCGATTACAGGACCATATGCTACTCAATATTACTACAAACATCATCAGCGAAGAATAAAAAACTCTTAATCGAATATTCTAAGGACATAAATAAATTCCTAGGAGCGTAATTTGTTGCTTTGAAGATGGAAAAATCAATTAAACAAACTTGTTAGGAGCAGGTGGATGAACTAATGACTAGAAGTAGGTATTTGATCTTGATAAAGGCGACGGGGTTTGTGAACCCTCGTAAATAATAAATAGAATTCATTTGAAACAACTAAATTAAATTTGAATTAACCAGCAGTAAAACATAGCACATCAATTTGACTTTTACTAATTCTGACTAATTCGTACTACAGGAAGCCTGGCCTGGGATGGATCCAGCAATACGCAAAACATTTATCTTCAAAATATAGTTTGCGGCTATAATAGGCATGACCAACCGTACATCATGATACATGTGTACCTACTGCAGTACTGACGACTGCATGGCGACATACTAGCCGGGACCTTCACAAATCTAAATGAGACCGGTAAAAGCAACGGTATGATCATAAACTAGACTAACTGAAATAGGTAATCGATTCTGTACAAATGAACGCATCATCGATCATTATTGCTTCATTCAAGAGTAAATAGTGGGAAAATCACTTTTGCATATTTCAAAATAAGACAATGATTGGTATTCAAATGATGTTCAGTTGCGTCTCGTGCATTAACATTAAGGGCTTCTTAACACATATACATAACACCCACGTATCACAGCAGGTTATATGCAAGTCAAGAAGAGAACTAGTTACTCCAGCTTCAATCTTTACGACTTTAATCTGCTTTTTCTTCAGGGCTTCAGCATTTGGTTGACTCCCGGCGCACGAACGAAAAGTACTTTTGCTGGTAATAATTGAAGAATGAAGAGATCGGCGCACCGCTCAGCAGTGCTATCGTTCATCGATCAATGAGTGGACGCAGAGGAGGATTTGCGCTGCTTGATTTGGCACGATACTGATCTTGTTATGAGGTCTTCCACCAGTCACGTGCCTCATTTTTAATTTATTTCTTTCATTTTAATGGGCCAGTAATGAGCTGTGATGACGCCATTCTATTAATATTAACTGAAGCAAAAACTGAAAAAACAAACTATTCAATGTGATTAATTGAATAACTTTATTAAGTGTTGCATCCCAGAGTACCTGATACACAATACTGTACTATTTGAATACCGTCCTGTCTGTCTGTCTGCAGGTAAGGGTATACTGGGTTGAAGGCAAATGAACTATAGTCAACATGCAAACGCTAGCAGTGATCAGTGACTGAACAGCTATTATAAGCTTCTCAATACTAGCTGTCAACCATATCTTGGTTATCAATCTCTACCAATCTCTATGGCGGTTTAAATGCTCATATCAGCTGTTTATTTTGGGCTTCCCACCCTTGCCAGCTTACATGAGGCTGACTAGGAATATTCCACCTAGGTAGTTACTAACTTGACAGTCTTGAAATCATAAAACTTTCCACGATTTTAACTGAATGACTCTCAAATAAAAGCCGTTAATCTAAATGTCTTCTTCACATGAATATTAGCAAAATCTACAAACACCTGCATGTATATCTACACCAAAACGTAGCTATTCCCTCGTGTTTACCACACTTTAAACATAAATTGAATTTCTTTACACTTACAGATTCAATCAATAGTGAGACAGTTTCATCGAAAAAGAAATTTGAAAACAAAGGTTTGTCAACCCTGTTTGACCGGTTTTGCCGATGGTTCACAAAGACCACTGAATAATTTGACACTATGCATGCCAGACCAAAATATTTCAGCAGAAAGTAGCACGCACTGCGCATCACAGACTTTATAGATTGTTTTATAATCTCATGCTTGTCGGTAAACAAGAGAGAACTTAGTCTACTAGATACTTTTTTTTATGATTACGATTAATGTTGAGAATAGGCTTAACATTTAAGCATTATACATTTACAGAAGTCCATAACTAGTTATGGACTTTTGATATTTACTTCTAAAAATCTGTTCAATGAAACTGTTACAGAACCTAATGTAACAACTGCTTTCCAAGTCCTCCGAGTATTATTTTGCCTTGGGTAAGGTTAAGTCCAACGACTGGAATTACTCAGAATATCGCATACATTCCCTTGTTGGAGCTCAACCGGCATGCATGGCTACGGGACATGGCTAGTACTTCCATCTGTCGCCGGCTCTTGAATCATTTTACATCAGTTTCAGTTTTGCTATCAACTAATTGTTTCTTGCACTTGTATTATATATTGGTTACTTCAAACCCCCCAAAGTCAGTTGGACAGTGAATGGCCATCAGACCAAGTCTGTAAAACTGTTTTTCCCGTTAGCTGAGAAGTTCTGCAACCAGTGGAGGCATGTCAAGTTTGCCAAAGAATTCCAGAGTAACATAACTTTCCAGTGCCTTCTCGCTGTATGCACGGAGAGTCGGAAGGCACAGCAAAAGTTTACCCAGTCGATTGACCTTGTCTGGGTAACGATTCATTTCGTAGTCTCGCAAGCACGAGGAAACTTTGGACTGCAGTTGCGACACTCGTGCTTTATCTACCAAACCCTGAGCATCTGAAAGCAACACAAAAAGACTCAAACTCGTGAACCACGTTTTGCCCTATACTAATCCTACAACAAGATTGGGGATCAAACGACAGGTCTTGACTAGGTTTGATGATGGATGACACTGATTGCCAGAGGGATTGAGCGAGTGGTTTTCGTAACTACCGGCTACCGTAGTAACTGTGATATGTCTTAATGGGATAATCAGTCTGCTTCTCACTACTTCTTAACAATGATTCAAGTACTGCATAGTGAAGACAAACATACTTACCGGGACTTAACAGCACAAGTCCTGAAAGACAAGCAAATTCTTTGACATCTATGTTCAAATTCCTTAATTTGCCACAGAATTCCAGAGTTGTTGTGGTCAAATCTTTGCTCCATCCCATCTTGATACAGGCTTCAAAATCACAGATTACTTTATCATTGAACCTGAGAGACATGGGATCACAAGGGATGGATCTGTAAGCCAACCTAAACACATTCAGATCCATGAACGAGGTCTTCAACAAAGTCATCTGATCCTCTAAGCATAAATCCTTGAACCCAGGCACGCTTTTACTCCATTGGATGACTTCGTACAACTCACGGTAACCGGATTGCATCAGTCTGTTCACATCTACAGAACCATCAGTGTCGTCACTCATATCTGGAATGGGGCTTTCTGGTATTACGGCCACGCCCACTGCCATTTGTTCGATGATTTCCACGTATTCGTCTGAGGTCTCAGATTCCTCAACATATTGCTCTTCTCCTTGGTTAGAGTCCATTTCCAACGAGGTGCTTTTAGATGGTTTTAATGTCAGCTTTGGCTTTTTTTGTTTGTGATCTTGGAGCGACGCATGTCTATGTCTACCACCTGGAGCGCGATCCTGCCTGACGGCTGCAAGGCAAACCAATAAACACTATTTATCATGAATTGAAGACACTTGTTTTTTTTGGGGGGGGGGGGGTTAATGCTTATTCTAACTGTGATTTTTATCTAAGCACACATAGCTGATTGAGAAATGCTGATAACATATTTTATCACGAGTGCATTAGTAACAAAAGTTTGATTACCGAGCTTGAGCATGCCGTTAACCTGGCACTTTTGGAATCGACAGTACTGGCACCTGTTTCTAGTCATTTGGTTTACTTCACAGTTCCCATCAGCTTTGCAGGTGTAGTCTAACCGTTTCTGTACAGTACGCTTAAAGAAGCCCTTGCATCCTTCACAAGTAAACACACCATAGTGGTATCCAGTAGCTTTGTCACTGCATACCACACAAAGTGCACCTGTGGCTCCATCTTGTACAAGCTCGGCTGTCTTGCCATTTTGTTCTGGCTCTAAATCTGCTTCTACTTTGGACGAGTTTAAGTTTAGTTTTCGGGTAAACTGGCATGGCTCCAGTTCTTCCAGGCTGTTCGATCGTTTTATTTTAACGTTGGACGAGTCAGCTCCTACGTTGTTTTCTAGGAAGACTGCATCAGAACCTTCACTACAAGAGGATGTGGAACGATAACTCCGCATCGATGGAGGAACATTTTCTTGTTGCAAATTCATCTCAGACATTCTGCAGATTTTGAAAAGGTGAGAGTTCTTTAAAAAGTTGTACAATAAATGAATGTCTAGTCCGTAAAGGTTTGTGAACATAATGAACTAGTTTCATGTACACACCAAGATACACAAAATAAATGTCATAACTAGAAAGGGTCTTATTAAACTAATTTAATTGCTGTCAGTTTGTTCTGGTTTTCACATTATTCAAATATAGTTTTTTTTAAAGATAATCGTTAGGTCAATCCTTGGATATCCTTTGTTAAAATATCTGCACGCGGTAAATCAACTTACTAACATCTACTAACAGGTTAATGAACTCATTGCAAGATGTGGCCAATCGAAGCTAATGCGAGCCATACTGAACACTATATATTACCAAGTCCGACGTTAGTTTCACTATCAACAGAAATCAAGCTAATGCCAGAGGAATATTCGTATTTTAAAATTGATATTTTTAAATAGCAACTTCACGGAAAAACGATATACGTCCGGCCAGCCGTCGAGTCATGTACGTTAACGTTCGGCCAGCCGTCGAGTCATGTACGTTAACGTTCGGCCAGTCGTCGAGTCATAGTACGTTATATTTGTTGGCCCAAGCTGCCGCCGGATCTGATGTAAGTCTTATAGAATGAAACAGGCCTAAACAAATCCAGTTCAAGAAGTTCAATGTGACTGCAAGAACCAGAACCGTAGACTATAGTTACCAGCTGAGTTGACCGCCTTCCCCGAAAGGAGTTATGGGTCACTATTTTTGGTTAGCATTTTTCGAGCATACAATGACTAGACTTTTCTTGTCTTTTGAAAATATTTCCGCCATGAGCCGGACTAGCGTTAACGATTAATTTAAAGAAGGAAGAACTCTTATTTCATAAATTCTCTTAGCAGAATAATGGGAAATGCTAATCAAAATAGGATGTTGAATCCTAAATTCTGATTAGTTGACCTTGAGTTTGTTCTGAAGGTCAACTCATTTGGTAGCTAAACTAAAAACACTTGTCAATATCTAGCCTCACATGAATGATACTAGAAACATCTACGACCTAAAGATAAATTCAACATCAAATATTGTAAACTGGAAACCCTAAATAATGTTTATTTGTTTAACATAATACTAAAAAAGTGTAGAAATCAAATCAATGTGTCTGGCTCATTATTCAGGAGATTTATACAAGCTTAGGATCAAGTATCTGGTTACCTTGAAGTACGACAAGAGATTAGTAACATTCTCATAACAAGAATATCTTTGTAGAATACTTTCTAACTAGTGTTCCTGTTTAGAACAATAAATAATGAATAATAATAGTCGTATTCAATGAGAGCAAGTAATTTACTACCTAGGTGGGTTATAAACATGTAAGTATTGACTTGTAAACCATGGCTTTTTCCCTGTTATTCTTGGTTGTCTGAGGAGAATGCATTATGCTGCCCAGGATAATAAAATAGGTATTTCTTTCTGAGATTTTGAACCATGGTGAAATAGGGATAATGATTTACTGTCATTAGAATAGAGTAATTTAATGCTGATCAGTGAATCTAAGGTTTAACCTTTTTCCAAATTATTCTTCATCAAATATGTACTGTTAGCAGAGTGGAAAAGAAAACAGTGGAAGAATAACAGGTTGTCTCCACTGATCAAGTACAAATAACAGTAAATTACTTGGTATAACAATTGAACATTAGACTTGCAAATAATTTGATAATAAGCCTAACACCTTTCCCTGATGTGTGGTCCAGGATAATGTATGTACATTGTTGATATAGCCTACAGTTAGTGTGATAAATGCTATTTTAAGAACACTAACATGATTTACTCATTAGAGTTGAAAGTCTGACAGGAAGCAATATGACAAATGCTATGTGTTGAATATGAATATTAGCTAGTGTTGCCATGGAAATATATAAATGGAAAGAAAGAAGGAAGAGACCCATAAATAGAATTGATAAGGCTTAAGTACATATTGTGATAATAACTATCACACTGTCTCAGGTAATATCTGCCCACTAACCTGCTACAAATAAGTGATTTTAGTGCAGCCAGGCTCCATTGATAGGACAAATATACTTGCTATCCATGCAGATCTTGAGGGTTAGCTAACTAATTAACTATTACAATTATACAAAATAAGCTTTAAATATAAAGCAAAAGTAGTTTCAAAACCTGTACATTTATTTCTAGCATGCTCAATGATGTTTTGTCAACTGAAAAAGGAAATGCCTCCTAAGTTAAGAATCATTCTTCTTCTAGTTTACAAACTTTTAAGGTAGCTGCCAACTATAGAAAAATGAAGCCACTGCACACTCTACTATGCAATCGAATTTGACGCCATGAACAGGCAATTTGTGTGTGTGTGTGCACAAAAACTGCTCAATTACCTTCAAACTTTAATTGAGGAACCATACACATTTTGAACTTAGGTAAAGCCCTGCAAATTTTGCATGGGACTCTGATTTTTTTCCCAGATATCCAAAAGAGCACATAAAAAAGAAACTTTTTATAATGTTTGAAAAAAATGACATGGGTTTTACTCATAGAAAAAGCGATAAGTGTTCATTTTTGACACTCATTCTAGAAAAGACAAATAAGAAATTGTTTTTGACTATATTTCTCAAACTTTTCCAAATTTTTTACTTATATTTGTAAAACTATGTTTAGTTTAAGTTTTCCAGAAAAAATAATATCAAAAGCTTGATTATTGGTGCAATTATGAATTTTTATGTAGAAAGCTGGTTTTTGCTACTTTTTCTTCAAAATGTTGTTGATATGCTTGTGTTTAATCATGAATATCTGAAAACGGACCTCGGGACACCCTTTTTTCTTTCAAATCACAATTCAAGTCACAATTTTGGTTTAAAAAATTATAATTTAATAAATTGTTCATGTTTTTTTTTCCTATAGTAGGCAGCCACCTTAAATCTAATCTTCAAACTGCAATTAGTCTTCTATCATTCTACATTAGCTCAACTTCAATGTGACATTTCTTCTTTGTTAACTTTTGATTAATCTTTATTGTAAAATGTCTTGAGCAGCTTTGGAAAGACACTAAAAATTTGTATATTATTATCATTATTGTTATTATTAATAATTATAATAATATAATAATAATAACTTTATTAATGTGTCATGTGACTAACTAACTGGAGACACCTATCTACAACTGTAACATTTCAAAGTATAATTGATAGGAGCCACTTTGTGTTCATTATTTTCTAACTATGTTATCAATCATCAAGAGATTCAGGATTAACCAACATTCAAACATCAACAGATCAGAAATAGTCCCTGCTTGCTGTTGAAAAAATGAAAGTGAAACTATGTCTGAGTGATGACTAGTTATTTGAAATATTACTGACAGTACATGTAACAGAGGCAGATACTGCCCACTACAATAGTCCATAGACAAACAAACCTCAAGAAAGATGTCCATCTAATGAAGGAGTTGAGAAAAATATACCAAAAAACTGAATTTTGGAACGGTTTGCATGTCTTTCTTGATTTTAAGTCCTTCCCTACCCCTCTTGTAGTCTAGGTCAACTTTGTTATACTATATGAAGTAGAGCTTAAATAAACACGAAAAAATTGACCCATTGTGAATATTCCTAGCTTGCTAGTTTGATGGTAATACATGTCTTGTTCAATGATGCAACATCAGCAGTGATATCTCACACTTTCTTCACTTTCAAAAAATATTTGAAGCTTTCCATTGGTGAATTTTACAACCATGGTTAGTAAATCCATCAAGTACAGTCACAAACAACGTGGTCAAGCTTATTTTCGTGTGTTCTAAGACATGTACTATGGAATTGTTTTTGTACTTAAACCATAAGGACTTGGAAAAAAACCCACCATAACATATAAAAAACGGGAATATTACACAGTGATCATTGAATACATAAATCAGGAAATAGATATATGTAACTTTTGTAGCTCATTGAGGCGTTACGTTAAAGACAAGGAACTAGTAAACACATTGACACAAGATCAACAATTTGCGGTTAGGTTTCGATTAACATGTTCATTAGAAACGAAAAAAGAATAACCTTAAAGCATGATACACCATACATAATGACAACTTGCAGTTTTTGGACATTAATCGAATGGATGGACTCATGTTGACTGGAGAGTATAGAGTGACGTCCTGCTGATCGCTCTGTGGCTGTTCACGAAAATCACAGCAAACAAGTAGCGAAACGATACGTAAGTCTTGTAAATCATATCCACAGGTTAGTGGAGCTGTTTTTTCAACAACGGATTTACTTGTATTTTGGCATCCTGCAGGCGAGAATGGTTTTCATAATCTGGAGCAGGTTATGATCGACCACGAGTCATGATTTCAGACAAACATTTAGTACTTCGTAATCACTATTTTTCACACCAATAAAATGTTTACTTTTGGTTTATATCGCTTGTGAAATATCTTTAGCCTCTTTACTTAGCAATGGGTATGATTAATGTGATGAAAGCAGATAGAAAGTATTCTGTACTGATTCCTACTGAATTGGTTCTTGAGAGGAAATGTCATTGAATCGGTTTGCTGAACGGCAAACCAGAAGAAAAGTGTCAAAGTTTATCGGTTCAAGAGAAAACGTGCTCGACAAGCTACCGATACTCTCAAAACAAAAATAAGATTTGAGAAAGGGAGGCAGAAGATTCAGGTTAGTGTAACACCGATTGAGGAAATTAGGGTCGCAAGGAGGCACTAAGCGAATGTAAAACGTTGGCGTTTATTTTTGGACCAAAGCCTAAATCCTTAACCCTCAAGTTACGCAAGAAATGTCGAGGAACACCAGACATGGCCTGAATCTTTGTATTTATACCCGAAATAGCACAGTTTACAGACCCCAGGAATCAAATAATCGCTCTCTCTCTACTGAATTTAGATGCAAGAAGTCTAGCAAAACAACGTTATGGGCTGTAAGCTGAATCGTGTGTTGTGCAAGAAAACTGTCTGATTCTAACAGGTTTTCGAACGTCTACTGAAGCATACTTCGATTCCAATCCATAGATTATATGTTAATACGATACTTACTGTTATAAACTTACTCTTCCAACGACCTAAATGCTGAATTCTTGAGGAAAAGACGGCAGAATGCAGCCCACATTCACCCAAAAATTGAAGTAAACATCGGCTGTTTGCAAAGATCCGGCAGTCCTTCAGTGGACTGGGGCTAGGGCTAATCACGTGATTCGGTTCTATTTTTATCGGTCTGACTCGCCTGCCCATATCTATAGCCCATATCTATAGCCCATATCAGACCAGCTGCTGCTCTGGGTAGACCAGGGAAAGGCGGAGCCGGGGGGTGGTGGTTGGTGTAAAAATGTAATATGTATAAAAAAAAGATTCCTCCCCCCATTTAAAAATGTGCTCCGACGTCCCTGTAGAGCCAACAGAAGTACAAGCCAATGACACCGAATGACTGTTTACATTTGGGCTACCGTGGAAAACCAAACGATACTTTTGTGGTTGAATAAAGTAAATTTTGTTAAAGTAAACAATGAAGGAAGGAAGGAAGGATGTTTGTAGTACATAGAAAAAAATAAGCTGATTACGAAGATGAAAAAAGAACTGAAAGAGAAGTACAAAATCTACGGCAGCGGTGCCGGTTTTCATGAATCAAGTAACACTGAAATATGGGATTTAGGTCATTGGGAAATATAGGATTGCGAAAGTAAGAAGTCTGATTAATTTCCCCTTGGACTATATAGTAGTAACCAGCTGATAATGAATGATAATGTTGACCCAATGCTGCAGGGGTGTGGTGTAAAAGTGCCGGAATATTTCGATGCAGAAATACGATGTACTGATTGCGCGCATCACTACTAAATAGACTAGATATATGTTTGAGAGGCCCGTATAGACCCCTTTCACGTGACGTCATTGCAGCTTAATTTGGAGGACAAAACAAAAGAATTTCAATCTCTTGGACCTATTGTTTTTCCCACTAAATTGGGCTGCATTCCGACGTGCTGTAAGGAGTCTATATGGCACATCCCCTTAAGTACCCTAAATTGTTAACCTGTTCAGTTCTCGCATTTCGGACCACTCAAATAGTAATTGTCATATCTTAATCGACAGCCTTTTACTTCTTTTGCTTCCCACATTCAAATCGAAAAGATAGCCGTTCACGCAATTTTGTTTTTTCGTTTCGCATGGCCGTTCCGCGTGCGGTAAAGAAAGGAAACGATGTGTACATCTAAACATGATAGAATAAATCAAACAGCAAAACCATAGTCACTGTCCAAGCATATTTAGTCTCAGTTGTGGTTTGAATAACAATTTCATAAATGATGGGATGGCGAAGTGGTAAAATACCATCCTTGGGGGTACACCTATGTTAACATCTTAGACTTTTTCAGGCATGAATTATTACTGAATCTGAGTATTGATCTGCTAAAACATTAATTCTACAAAACCACAAATCTCACAGAAAGAGTCAACTATTACAACAATCCGTCTCGTTTGTTTTAACTGCAGGGCGCATGGATCCGGATGTGCGAGGTAAGCAGGACTGCGCATGCGTGTTAATAAAGTATATTTTTGGGTCAAAAATTGCCATGCAAAAATGAATTCGTTATGTGATCTTGGTCTCAATGTCTTGACACAATTGCTGAGAGAAGAGTGCTGAATGATAGTAGATCTCTTGCTGAAAGAAATCAATAATTATAATTATCGAGTCATGTAATCTGAACAGACAAGAAGCCTATTTTGCGCTCAGCGTCGCAGCCAATGTTTGACCTTTTTTCTCTTCGGCGGTCTTTAGCCAAAGGCAAGGCTTTCAACACATTGATTTTAATGTGAAGATGAACAGGAAGACAAACTGATCGTGTTACAAACAGGCGGAATAAAATGTATCCTGAACTTGCTGGCTGGCACAGGTATGAACAGCACGTCATCCAACATGGCGGAAAGGGATCACGTGACTTGGCTTATTAATGAAATCAAATAACAAATCAGTCACATAAAAAAAAATTATTACACAGTGCGTCGTCAAACTCAGGAAATTAACGAAAAGTGAAGATGTTTGGAAACAACTGCCATCATTAAAGTATCATTCTTTAATCTTTATTTAGTTCAGTGCTGACATAGATTTTTATTATTTACACTTATATTCTTATTTTGAATTCATTATGATTATCTCATTGGAGAAGTTAAGCGAGCCTAATATCTAGGCAAATAATAGCTATTCCCCAAGGTACCCATGTACCCTCCCCACCCTTGTTGATTCATGGGTAGGAATCTGCTGCATTTCTTCTCAGTATCGTGGCTTTTACATTCACAGCTGATCTGAAATCTATACACTGTCAAACTACCAAAATGGATTTTGTACCAGTCAAAATCCTCCTGACTGACATAAATCTTGTCTTTATCGGCGGACGATGCTTTATGGTTTTTCTTCAAACAAATGTTGACAGCTGCGTCTCCTGCGTCATATATCCCAAGTTTCTCGTTTTCCCCTGAGTTGACTTTATTCTTGAATTTTCCTGTCAACCGAATGGAAAACAGTAAAAACATGGCTGCAACGATGGGACCCACTGGAACAGGGTTAGGTATTTATTTATTTATTTATTAACTTCACAACCACGAGAGCATAAATACATAAATATCAAAATACAAACTTACAGTACGAATTACAGCTACAAGAAAATGAACAGAAAATGAAAAAAAAAAAAAATGCTATGTGCTGCTCGATAGGTTGAGGGTCTAACCAACAGGACACAGGTCCCATACAAAGGTCAGCCAAGGTAGGGTTATGCATGCATACATGCATGCCTAGTATGCAGTAGATAAATCCCAAGTTGGTGCATGCGTGGCGATTTTAACATGAAGATCTTATATTTCATGTGATCCTGTGAAGTAGGAGCTCATTGGTTCATTATTATTTTGTCGCAGGGACAGGTCGCTTGAGTAAGTACACAGCACAATGAAATTCCACTCACTTTGTCACCGCGACTTGACTCATATGAATTCAAACCAACATTTGATTTCTTGCAACATATCGCAGAGGCAACCTTCTATTGCGCCGACAAATATTATAATAAGAATTTATCACGTCACTGACATGAAGGGGATTACGACCTGATCCACATAGTGTGTCCAGACTTTAAAAGGAAATACTGTACACCAGCTTTACTTATCAAGACACCTTCTCTCTTTTTTGGTAATGAATTGAAATATTAGCTCTATCCTTGGCCATGGAGGCAATTACTGAACATCTTAAAGGATTATGTTCAGTTCTAATGGACAGTCTGTTCGGTAGGCTAAACATCCCTTGAGTTTTAATATGGGGAAAATAAAACCACATTTAGATAAACTGCTAAGACGCACTCTCATTCACGAGTAGGTTTAGCCTGATGGGTTTGATTAGTCTTCATGTCATGATATGCATGGTGGGGAACGCTCACTTCAAGACTGGCTGATCAAGGTTTTACTAAAGGGTCACTGAGTTACCAAAATGTTCTTTCAAATCAATTAACCTTAAATTAGTAAATTATAGTAAAATAGTACATAAATTGTACTATATTAGAAACTAAAAACATTAGTCGTCTCATATTTAGCCCTAATATAATTTACTTGGTCATTTCACATTTTTTGAACAGTCAAAAATAAATAGTACTGTAAATAGGCGGATGGGGCGGATTGGCGCCATCTTCATCGTAAATACGATAAGTGCAACGATCTAGCGATCTGATACCGTAAATGTAATCACGCAAAGCATTTTTCATTTTCACGACCACTCTTCAAAATAAAATCAACCAAACACTACGGACCCAGAAGTAAAGCCTTTCCTTGAGAATGATTATAACACATTTCTGCTTTAAATAAAGTATTATCTAGTAAAACTCCTGATGTTAGTTTATACTCCAATAAATGACCGACATTTTTACTTCATTCCTTCGTTCCCTGCTAAGACTTTTTCATGTCTTTTGAGTTTACTCACTGACCTTGTTTAGCAAGCTTTCTGTAGCGATCAATACAAGCTTTATCTTCAGGTAGAATAATCCTCACTTTAGCAGGATACTGCCAATATGTTGTAAAAACTACATCAATAGAGTTTGCAGAACCTTTGTTGCTGACCTCTTGGAGAGAGGGTACCAAACCTGCTGTTGCTATGATACGTTGAAAGCCACCGTGATCAGGTACTCCTATGTGCCTCTTGGTTCTTCCCCCTTCCTTCTTGGATGGTTTCGTGCCATTTTCTGAGTGTTCTAGTAGCCAGTAGTCATCTAAGATTAACATCATTTAGATTAGCAAAGCAGCTTAAAGCAAATAAGTGTCAGCATGTATATAATGATAATTTGATCAAACATTTTTCATTCAGTTGTGCCAAGCATTTTGCAGGTTACCTGAATGATAAATGGTTTTTCCAGGAAATCCTGTCCTTTTACTCATGATATTTAACTTGCTGAATGACTTGGTGTTGTAGCGCAGTTGACAAGTGTCTGATCTGCTCTGCTCATGGACATTTGTACCCTCAACAAATGAGAATTCTTTTCCATCTCCTTCAAAGCCCTTACAATCTGCCATCCAGTAAATAAATAGGTCATTTCCCAAGCCTTCCATACTGACTGACAGTGGGGAGCTATTCACAGCTACTGAGGTTTTTTTGAAGGGTGTTATTAGTGGCTGACCAGTCTTCCCATCAAGAACAGTAATCTTTACAAGAGAAAAGAAAATGTATTTATCAATCAACAGAGTTGTTTGTACATAAACTACTTTGATCAACATACCTGTGAATAGTAGTAAATAGGAAACCCTGGTCCATAGTTGTATCTGACTATTATGTCAGGGATGTCATCATCGTTATATAACCCTGCTCCAGGAGTTCTAACAAGATACCAGAAAAAATCACAGGCTGTTATCTTGCAATCCAAATGATTTTGCTTATTTAATATCATAACCAATACATAATGGCAGACCATACATGGTGTAAAAGTTGATTTTATAGCATCCCTACTATTTCAAATGCTATATCCCTTATATCTGTTGTACCCTATATATTATACATACGAGTATGATTCACTATTGGGGAAGACATAATTCCAGATCATCTTGTAGGTCTCTCCATCAAAAGCAGCCACTGTAGTGTTGAACATGGAAATAACTATATCCACAGTGCCATCTTTGTTTAAATCCACCAGTACAGGGGGTGTCATGACTCCTAATGATCAAGGGTTTTTGGTAATTAAAAAGAATCCTACCATAATAAATACAATAAGTTCATACAAAATCAATGATATGGCAGTGGAATCATGAAGTACTATATACCATTGACCAGTGTGGGCTAGACAGTAGCTAGTAGTACTATTTAAATGAAGTGAAAATCAAGCATTTCTGACCTTTATACTTATCTTCATATATTTGCTGAGCTGTCTCCTCCATGCCTAAATAAAGGTTCATCAATGGAATCACCCATAGGCTACCAGGGTGTGTTTCTCCACCAGTCCCAAAGATAACCATCTCTCTGCCATCTTTCTTATGATACAAGACTGGTGAAAAATAGATCTCTTTTTCATCTGGCACTATTGTCCATCTTAGTACTTTTCCTGTCTTTCCAGAGAAAATGATCAGTCTGCCTTTTAATCTTTTTGGACTGTTTGCCTCTCTGTGACAAAAAAAGTGGTTCCACTAGTTAGGGGGTAAGCTTCTAATGGTAGTTGCTTTAATTTATTTTCCATTTACTTAACAAGTCAAGTAATTATAATAAAGTGATAGTGAACCACAATGTTGTAGATTGATCAGGAGCATACTTACGCAAGAGGATCACCACCATGAGCAACCAATACCTCCATAACACCGTCTCCATTCAGGTCACGAATGAACTGTGCTGTATAAAAGTTCATATTTTCATCTCTTGCTGCTTGTTTATCCATGTTCCACAGCAATTTTCCTGTTTTCCCACTGATTGCTTGGAAAGCTCCTCCTCTACCACCTAACAGGCAATCCCAAGTACCATCGTGATTCAAGTCTCCATTACAGTTTAATGCGTAAATCTCATGCATAGAGTAATGTCTCCACAGTTCTTCCCCTGTGTTACCATCAAGGGCCAAAGCGCCACCAAAGCAGGGGTATGAACCATTAAAGTAGAGATCACAGGAGACTTTTGGGGGCTTATACGCATCAACACCAGTGGAAAAGCTGATGATGATGTCTTTTACACCATCACCATTAACATCATTCAGGCGGACAGCTGTTTCTGTCATGAGTTTTGGTAAGTTGGTATGCCAAACTTTCTTAGTCTTAAGGACATCACATGCCTCAACACTCTCATCATTTCTGTAGAACACATGATCTCCTTGAATCACTTTTTTCACATGGTTCGATTGGTTGCTTGCATTGATATCAGCAGAATCAATAGCACGTAAGATAAGCAATACAAGACCAACAACACAGATGCTAAAGAATGCCAACCACATAAAACATGCTAAACAAGACTTTGTTGTGCACCAAGGTTTTGTATGCTTGCGTCGGATCTTTGTTTTGGTGTGTGGCGTCATAAGTGGCTTCTGTACTTCTGATTTTGAACTGATGTGTCGGACTGAAAAGTCATCTAGTTCATTATCTAGTTCATCTTCACTGAAATCATCATCATCACTTTCAAGATGTAATACATTGTTTGTTTGTGGCTTGTACATGTTACTCAGCCCAGCCATTCTTCAGAGTACAATAGCACAAAACCTAAGAAATCCAAAGTAAACATGCACATACTAGTTAGAAAGTTATCATTTTAAAGGTTTTCTTCATGAAAAAAAAAGTAAATACTTCGCAAGACAATAGACACCCTAGTTTTGGGGCCAAATAGACAAAAAACATTATTCATTTCTTTTTGCTGTTCTTTTTTGTCCAAGTTTAGGTCCTTCTGTACCTAAATAAAGGGACTAAATAAACTTTTTACATATGGATTCATAATTACTAATTTGAATAAACGTACCAAGGGATTAAGTTGATTTTGAGGGCATAGAACACTGCAAATTAAACACTACAAAAATGAGAACGAAAGAAAGAATGTAATAATACAACATTATCTTAGGAAAGAGAAGACATGATCGGTTAGAATAGAAGATAAGACAAAAGTACCGGAGGATAATGTTGAAGCTGAAAATATATAATTTATCGGTTTAAAAAAATAAAACTATATGAATACAAGGAAATAATACGGAAAGTGATACGAAACGACTTTTATAAGCTTATCTTGGGCATGATCGGCTTGGCTTGTAGAGTAACTATCACAAAATATCATAAGAAATGGTATCCTAAACACTTCTAAAAAGTAAGATCGAAAAGTTAATCAAATAATTACCGAAGAGGAAGAAAAAAACCTATGATCAGTATTCAGTTATTATTGAAATCCGTTCAAATTATGTTCTGAAAGTATTTCGATCAACTCCGCCATCTTACTGCCATATCAGAAATAAAAACAACTAGATTGGACCACAAGTCTTGTACAGTTTTCTTAATAATGAAATACAAAACAAAATTATCTTACCTGAGGAATCTATTCAAAATCAGCTAATGTTAATTTAAATCGAGAAAGCATTTGTCCTTTTAGTCTCAATGATTTAAGGCTGACTGTGTAAATACAGCTTCCAAGTCATATGATAATTATTGTGACCACAGTTCGCCTCTTAGGGGAGGACAGGGGAATTTTATCAGACCTTGCCCATCACCATGGAGTTCCATCGAGTACCGTACTTATTTATTTCAGGCACGTTGGGGTGGGGGGACTTATTTATTTCAGGCACGTTGGGGTGGGGGGACTTATTTATTTCAGGCACGTTTGGGGGGGGGGGGGGCTTATTGGAGAGTGGGGGGGCTTATTGGAGAGGGGGGAACTTATTGGAGAGGGGGGGGGGACTTATTGATTTTTAACCAAAACTCAGCAAGTTCTACACTATCAGGATATAATGATGATATGACAACTTTATCCCAACATGATAAACTCAGGATTAAATGGAAGTATTACCATAGAATGTCTTGCAAAATCTGTAGGGATTTTAAAGACATGGTATATGCATTTTTCAAATCACACAATATTTTTTGGATATTTGATTCACTTGTGTTAGTCTCTCAAAAGTATGATTTACCATTAGTGTGAATTTAGTTGTGAAGAGGGAGAGCTTAAAAGAGAGGGGGGGGGGGGGTTAATAAATCTCTTCCTTTAAAAAGGGGGGCTTATTAGAGAGGGGGGCTTAATAGAGGATTTACGGTAAGCAAAGTACCAATGGGTAGATGAAAATAAAACCAGAAAATCCCCCTTTTTTTATTTGCAGACCAAGATAGAGTGCAAGCATTATAGCATGGAACTGATTTGTGCCATTTTGTGAAATAATTCATGAATAGTTGATGGTGTTTTGAATGCAAAAAGCATAACATTCACCATCACATCTAATACCTTTGTATTATGCAGGACATCCTTACTTGCAGTAAAACCATTGGGTTTTTTTTACATAGAAATGGACAGGTTTATCCAGATTGCTATTGCCACTTTCTAGATAGGAACTAAGTGTAGATACAGTTTTAAGGTACTATATATGTGTAGAGGACACAGTGTACATAATTAATTAAATAGAAACCTATTGTACGTTTGTTTTGGCTATTGAATCATGTAGACAGTGTCCTCTACATGAAGAAGGAACCTAGTTCTTTGATTAGTTTTTTCCAGAACATGCCACACAAATCCAAATCACAACAACGCAAACTATTGTTGTAGTAAAGACCATCGATAATCTGAGTTTACTGCTTGTACTAAATGTACCTGACGATAATTCAGAATTGAATCAAAATATTGTAGTTTAAACAGTGTTGTCTTGTTACTTAAATATTTTTGAGAACATTCTTATTCAGATTATCTTTTATACTTTTCTAAATTACAACATTGACCGTGATGTAGCTTAGTAAGATCATCGCATCCCAAAGTGTTTTAATTAATTGAGATTAAGAGGAAAAATTATATAGAAAAACCCTTCAAATTTTATTGAGCCTTGAAACAACATCTGATCAATGTCCTCAGGGAACAGCTAATTCATAGATCAAATTGGACCTTAGCTTGTTAGATTGGAAAACCAAGATAGCCAAGGGTGGAAAACCAGAAAAAAGGGAATCAAGAACCAGAAACTCAACTCACATGAGATGATGATTCTGGGAATCCAACCTGAGATCAGAGGGAAGAATTTCTTTGAACCATCTTATTGTTTCTTGCACAAGCAGTATTATAGTTTATATGTGCTCACATCTCTTGCAAGTTGCATTTTCATGCATTGTACACAGCTATTTCAAAAAACCAGTTGAAGGGGTGAATGGAAATTGAACCACTGAAAGGTATTGTGGGTAATAAGAATGTCTTCATATTCATTCCTTAAAGTGCTAGTCTTATGAAAATGACACTGTAAAATCATCACTTTTCTGTGATTATTATCCACAAATAGGTCGTATAGTTTACGAATTAACAAAAATCGGATAGAAAAAAAATAATTAAGGGAATGAATTTCGTTCTTAAAATCGCTAAAAAGTGTGTCCGCCATTGTTTGGTCAGCTGAGTTGTATTTATTCGTGACGTCATATGCGCACTTCTGACTTTGCTCTCCATATACTGACTCTATATTCGACCCCATATATTCTGAAATGGCGTGCGTTTCAGATGAAAATTCCTGCGAAATATCAGCAGAAAATGACAGGGAAGAAACCTCAACTTTAAAAAAAAATTTAATCGTTGCGCGTATGACGTCACTTTCGTTGAATTGCTACCACTGACAGGAACACATTCGTTTAATGGCGGACCGAAAATGCCGAACTTTACAGGCTAAATACAACATCTTCCCGGTCTCGTATCGAAATAAAAGTTTGACAATTAACTATATAACATGTCTACTTTTATAAAATATATTCTTTAGGGATAGTGTCATTTTCGTAAGACTAGCACTTTAAATACCTAACCATGCCATTTAAGGTCTTCGCTGAATGGTGCAGGACATTGTGACAAAGTAAAGCACCAGCCCTTGTGCTATGCAAATCCGCAAGAATAATAATAATAATTATTAATTATTAATAAAAACAAACTTCAAACTTTTATCTCTTCTTTAAGACTTTATTGTGAATCTTTATCTTGGGGGTGGGTGGTCAAGGTTACAAGGTTTTTAGGTCAGGATATGCTAGTTTTATAGACTACTAACTAAAGGTAAAATGGAAATCAGACCATGCAACAAAATCAACTTACTAGAGGACTTGTCAAGTGATGGTTTTAATTACATGGCTAATATACAGCCATGACATGCAATCGTTACTGCATAATCATCAAAGGTAAAAAGTGATGTTATATTCATTTTCATAACAGATTACTGTGACCCACCCAGACAACAAGCTCTAATCAGACCAAGACGTCTGGGCTTTTGGCTTCCATTTATGAAATTTCCAACAATCTAAGGCCAGGTTTAGACTTCGAAGTTCACATGCTGAATCTAAACCGGGCCTAAATTAGTATTTTTTTTCATTGACGTAAGCCAAAAACCCAGACAACTTTAGTTGTACTGGCTGTGTAATTAATGAAAATGGGTTTGATAAAGATGCATGGTCTTGTCATAGATGGGAGTTGGGAAATATTGTGTTCAAGATAATGTTTCAGCTGTCTTTATCATCAACTGGATTTGTTTAAAGTCTCTGTATTCATAGTTAAACTAATGCAATGACCTAAGTATATCATGATGCCAATCAACTGACCATTAAGTTACTGTTTGGCAGTAGAATATTCGTAAGGTATATCAACAGCTTGCAAAATGCTTGAAGAGCAGACATCATGATACAGTTAACTATGAACAGTATGAACATAACATCCAAACAAACAAATATTAAATGGCAATGGGCATCTGTGCACTTAGAATCCATGCAATTCTACTGTCTTCTGAAAGACTGAAATGCCCAATTTGAACAGCTTTTGACTTCCTCTGTAATGTTGCTTTTGCATATCTTGAATAGCAAAAGTAAACAAAGAGTGCAGGATAAAGTCAAAAACTCTATAAATCAGACATTTTAAGTGACCTGATGCCCATGCAGAAATGGCAGCAAAAGTGTTTTACAACTACATAAATTACAGATTTTAACAAATTACTCCAATTTACCTGCTACTAAACAGTCTAACTAGATAGTAACAAGTATTGTTATAGATTCTCTAATTTAACATATAATGTTCATAAAACACTTAAAAGAAAATACTACCTAAATGGACAACTTTCATTCCTTCAACTTGATAGTTTTCCATAAAACAAAAAAAAATCATTTAAAAAGAACAATTGCTATGCTGCTACCTTCTAGGCAGAGATGTAGAATGTTTTTACTTCCCCATGAAAAAGATATAATATTAGCAAGTGAAAGTTGATGGAAAAAAAAAAAGAATTAAGTTTTATCACTATTTGTCAGATTACAAAAAGCTAGGAACTGGGGGAATAAAATCATTCTTGTCTCCTTTGAAAAGTCTATTTAAATAGTTCACAAGGAGTTTACAAAGAGGTGAAAGAAACAAGGTAAAATAATAGACCATTTCACGGTTGTCGTCGCTCAACCTCAGCCTCGATAGTGTGTAATATATTCTTTAGAATTTGACTAAAGCCTGTGGAAGTTTTAAGTGTTTCAATATATATTTTTGAAAGCACTCGTGCATCCTGAAAATGGTCTATTGTTTGATGTGTACATTCCTTAAATTACCGTGAGCTATAGTCAAATTCTAAAGAATATATTACACACTATCGAGGCTGAGGTTGAGCGACGACAACCATGAAATGGTCTATTGAGTTGAGGATGGTTCCAAATGTACCAGGGTGTTGCAACACCATAAAAGGAAAACAGTTACAACATCCTAAAGGTAGCTATTACCAATTCTAATTTTGAAGGATAAAGTTATTTGGTGCTTGAAGTTTTTTTGTCATGATCTTATGACATTGTTAACAAAAAGAACTCAAAAGGAAGTGAGTTCTTGAACCTTTCCAAAATGTTCAAGCTTCATCTTGGTGGTTCTGGGTCTAATAACAAATGAAAAGCTGCACCTTAACAGATCGAACAAAATTAACTGCCCGTCAAACACCTTTAAACCAATAGTTAAAGGAGAGCAAATCCTTCATTGTTAAAATTCTCATGACATCTCAAAATAGCCCATGACTGACAGTGATTGGTTGTCTGTTTAGAGGAGGCAAATTGTTTCACAATGGAATCTAAAAATACTGTAGCAATGTACAAACAATTTTCCTTTCTAACAGCTAATGTGATTTTAGTTGGCCTTTGAAAAAAAGTTGTATATTTAATTACTGAGCAACAGTCAAAGGACAACAATGGAATTAGGTCTACTTGTATATGTTACGCTTACTATTTGTTTTACTGGCCAATTAAAATTACTCAAATACAATCACTCTATTTGAAAATCATGGCTTTCATTTCCAATTAAATTAAATTTTCTCTCAATAATTAATTATAGTAGTATCTATCTAATGGAAATAAAGAATAAAGAGAAACTGACAAATGAAATTAATCAAGCCAATACAGAGGGGTAAAAAGGATTAGCTTTGCAAACTGAGATCTTTATCTTTGGCCAATGTTAAGGTGCAAATAAAATTAGAGTGATTCCAATAAACCTGGGCTCTACCAATTACCTGTTAGTTGTTTATTAGATGCAAAGGAACAGTTAGCATCTAGATTTCTATTTGATTAATTAGTAGTGTCAGTGCAGGTTTATTGCAATCACTCTAAACTGATCATCATGAAAAGAAAAGTAAGAATTCTCAACTGGAGCTCAGCTTTTTTCACAGCTCCCTCCTCTCTAGTTTCTTATCCGTGTAAAGATGACCTTGGTAGGCCATTTTCACCTTCACTCATATATGACTGAATCTTATAGACCCCTTTCACATGACGTCAAAGCAGCTCAATTTGGAGGACAAAACAAAAGAATTTAAATCTACCGAGAATTGGAAACCTGTTGTTTTGCCCTCCAAATTGAACTGCATTCCAACCTGCTGCAAGGGGTCTATAGTTATTAAAAAAAAGCTTTTTCAATATCCATGTCCTCCGACATGACATTCTTGGTTATACACTATGCAGCCTGTAAAGTGCATACAATATATTCATGAAAAAGTACTCAACTAGTTATTGCTAAATAGCATCTTTACAGTAAGTAGTATTTAGTTTTGGTACGTTTTCACAGATTTAGTGCTTGCACTTTAGCTAGGCACCTCATTATTGGTGTACATTTTGACATACTTGTCTTCACAATGTACTAAATGTATAAACCACCACTTCAAACTTCGCTTACTTAGTACACATTTTGAATAAAACAGTCATAGACTGAAAAACTAAATTATCCAATGTTGGATATTTAAGAATAAACATCTACACCTGTTAAATTCAAAATGTACATGGAATCCAAATGCAGAAACATATTTCCATTGGGCCGTGTTCAGACTACTAAGCTAAAGCTAGATCAGTCTCAAGCACTCATGATCTGTACCTGTACCTGTGTGCAACCAGTCCAATCTAGATGTGAAAAAGTGTTTTGTTTTATACTGAGCTGAGGTAAACCAATTCAATAGACCCTTCTTGTGTTGGATGCAAGGCTAACATGAAAATACAAAAGAAATCCCACTTTCTCTTAATGGAATTCATGGCATTTCTTTTGTATTTCCATGTTAGCTTCCCATACTATACAAGATCATCTTGAGAGGGGTCTAAATCAGTCAAATGCAATCTACTGGAGCTCAATCAACTGAGCAGAAAGACTTTGCATTTGTTTCAAAAGCTCTCCTCTTTTCTTTCTCTTTTTATAGATAAAATATTTACTAGGAAATAATGATATACAGCGATTATTAGAAATGGTTTTTTTAAATCTAGCTGCTATAATTAGCCTGTTGCTTTGGATACCGTATACCATTTGTGAACACAGAAACTGGTTTTGATATTGATCTAGATCAATCTGGAGCGACTCAAAACTGATCCAATAGTGATCAATGTTAGTGTGAACATGACCTTAATGTAACAGATTAGTTGTTGTTTAGATGGACAAGTATAATGTAGAGTACATTGTAACACACAACAACAACACTAATTACATGGTATAAGAAAGTTAAAGAATCTGCAAGTGAATTCCTAACTTGTTTTAACATTTAAACTGCACAGACATTTTATGTCTTCATCAGTTTTATGAACTGTAGAAAAATAATTTCTAAACAGGCATTCTGTGCCCTCAAAACAACAACACTTGTTTCTGATGTTCCAAGGGGAAAGCAGCTACTTTATAACTTGCACACTTGGACTCACTTTATCAAACTTTGATATTAGAGTGATTTATTTAACTCAAGAAATAGAAATGAGTGTAATAGACAATAGTAGACACTAATTTCATTTCACTTTTAGATAGTGAGTATAGATTTTGTTTCACAGGTCAAATGAAATCACTCTTTTACTAGGGATTACCACACAGTAAAGTTATTGTATTACTGATAGTTTTCCCTCAAGTATATCATTTTTCTCAGAATGCTATAGATAAATATCAAAGTTCAATAAAAGCTCTAGCATGTTTGCTCCAGATGAGTTTAGAAAAACAAAATGTAGAACAGAATTTTGTAGCTGAAGCTGCCTCTTATGCTCACAGGAACGAATCCTTGCATCTAAAACAACCTTCCAGCAAATATGGATTTCATCTTCTACACCTTGTTTAATCTTTAAAATGACTGTGATATATCAGACCAGCTTAGGATAAGACTAATAGGAATCCTATTTTGTTATATAGTGTTAAGTCAAACAAGATGCTCTGACATGTCACAGTCACCTAGCTGCCTCTCATCTAGAACCATACAAATCCTAACTAACGGTTTTCTTTAGAAAATAAATTTGTATTCTAATTACAATTTGTTTTTATATCTACATATGTACAATAATTGAATGACAAATAAATAATCAAGACCTTTTCAGGTAGGGTGAGAATGCTCTAGATGCCATTAATCCATGTATGGTATACAATACTATGATGGCTCATATGTTGGATGGATATTAAAATTATGCATACGTATGTTATACGAGCCTCCCACCACACTTGGCTGTGTTATCCACCAAAAAACCACTGCTACCAAAAAAAATCCACTTATTCTTAATGTTTAGAATATATATGTTTAAACAAAAAAAATTCACTTCAAAATCTATACGATGAACTTTAACTTTGTTCAGTTAAGAGAGGTTTCACATTTAAAGTAGAGTAGATCAAGCCTAGCCACTCGAATACTTCTAGATAATGGCTGAGAAACCCCAACTTCTATAGTTGAAATGATCAAATGAGAAAAGAAAGTCATCCTTGTTATTGTTTCCTGGGTAGCAGTGTTGATTGGTAGTAAGTATTAATGCTTGACTATAACTGCAAGACACATCCCTCCCTCCCTCCCCCCTCAATACTTACTTTAACCCCACTAATATTACAACACATACACATATTATAAAACATGAAAAAAAAGTTCAGCAAAAGAGACAAGAGAAAGAACACTATTCCTTGACAGCAAGGAAAGGAAGAAAAAAGGGTGTTTAAGAGAATACAATGACACACAACAATCAACCTTCTGAATATCAGAAGAACCATTTAGACTATTACATGCTCTGTACATCATAAAACAATACACCCACCATTAAACTGAGTTTGTGCACTAACTAGCAGAGAACTTGAATCCAGGTTCTAGATACTAATAATAGTACTGAAATCATGTCAAGTGCTTTCTTTGATGGTAGTAACATTACCACTTGGGTCATTTGAAATGATGATTTCACTTGTTGAATTGGTCTCCAGGAACACAGAACAAAATGCTAATGTTATGATTGGGAAAAGTTGCATTTTTCAATGTCACATGATCACAATTGATTGACTCCAATCCAGATAAACAAAGTGAACAATTTTTCAAGGCTTTTGATAAATCAAGTTCAGTAGTAACCTTTTGTGAAATAATGCCACTTGAAAACATAGCTTTGAGAAAGATAGGCATCAAGTAATGGGTCATTATCCAAAAACACTTGTATGGATTTTAAAACCATTCAATTCTTTTATGATTTAACTCAGTGTATAAAACCTGTCCTAGAAGAGCTTACTATATAACTTCATTGGTTTCTATCTCCAATAGAAACCTTTTATTCTTTGCTGAAGCTGCCTTCTTATTTATGACCATGTACAAAAGTTATTTCCAAAGTTTTCTAAAGCTGTAATGTGGTCATGTCACAATTCATGTCTTGATTCAATTAAAATCATAATCCCTTTTTAAAAACCATACAAGTATTAATGAACAATGTTACATCGTCTCACAAACAATATAAAAAAGCTGCACAATACATCATTATAGATTAATTGGCTTTAAGTTCCCTACCAGTTAAAAAAAGACTTTATTCATTCATCTTCTCCTGGTTGCTGCTGGTACTCAGCAACATAAAGTTTCTTGTCAATGATTGGTGGAATGGGCTGGATTTCTGTTCCAAGTTCTTGTTCTATTTGATAAAGGTTAAATCTATCATCATCTGTCACCAGGTTAACTGCTAGACCAAGATGGCCAAACCTTCCTGACCGTCCAATACGATGCAAGTATGTTTCTGAATTTTTGGGGAAGTCAAAGTTGATAACAACATTCACAGATTGTACATCAATGCCACGAGTGAACAGATCTGCAATAAATGTTAAACCAGAATTAAATCTTTCATTAAAGAGAAAGAATTGTAACAAACACTTTTGAGCTTTGTGATGTATTTCATTTTAATCTCAAAGGGAGTGTTACACTACATACCTGAGCAGACCAAGTTTCTGCAGTGTCCTTGTCTGAAATCATGAAATACCTTATTCCTGTGTGCTTGGGCCATTCGTGCATGAATATAAAAGCATGAATAACCAAGTTTCAATATCTTTTTTGCTAGAAGTTCAACACGCATTACTGAGTTACAAAAGATGATTGACTGATTAATTTGGAGCTGAAAGTAAAGGGAAAAAACAAGGACAACAAAGTCAGATCAGCGAATTTTAATATCCCTACTCTAGCAAGAAGGCAAAAATAAAGCACACCAGGTTTGTATAATGACTTGGCAAGGTGCTATTTATTCAAGATATTTGGACCTACTGTACCTTCTTGAAGAGAGTGTTTAAGCAGTGCACTTTCTGTTTCTCTGTGACATATGCATAATACTAAAAACAAAATTTCACAAACACAACTGTAGTTAGCATCATCATTTGTTGCTACAAGAAAATGGAAACTCCTTAGACAGGCATACCTGGGTTACTCCAAACAAAGTTAACTCGTCCATCAAGTTAATTTCATAAGGTTTCATAAGATGTTTATCCTGCACATAGATTTACAAAGAAAAAATTTCTTAGTAAAACAATTAATTAAGAAAAAATTTGACATCTTTGTTTTAAAAATTAACAATCAAGACAGATATATTATATTATATTATATTTTATAAAACAGTTTAAATAAATGAACTGAACTTACTTTAAATTCCTTGACTGACAAAGGAAATGTAGCAGAGTATAAAAGAATCTGCCTGTTGCTTGGCAAGATATTGATAATATCCTCCAAGAGGTTTTTAAAGTCCATTGACAGAAGTTTGTCAGCCTAAAAGAAGAATAGCAAAAATGTAATAAATAAAACAGTTTGTATTTGACTTGACTACAAAGTGTTTCATACTTACTTCATCCATTACCATCATTTGACATTTACTCATGTCTGCCAGATGTTTTCGCATCAGATCCAAAATACGTCCAGGGGTTGCTACAATGACATGAACTGCAAACAAAGAAATCTTGTCATGAAACTCACAGCCAAGTTTATTTGATTGTTAACCCTTTGACTCCTAGGACGCCCAAAACCGCCCATAAAAAATGCACCTTAAATGAAAAATTTCAGCTTCAACAATTTTGATCAAGTTGACCTAAATACCAGTCTAAAATTTTCACTAGCAAACAGAACAACTTTTGAGATCAAAAAACCTGAACAAATGTCAAAAATTATAACGAAAAAAAAATTAAACATTTTTGGAAAACCAAAAACCACTGTATTTGACGTCATTTCCCAAAGCCAAAAATCATGCTTTTTCATAGTATCGTTTTCCATTCAATTTTTATTCTACTCAAAAAATACCCTTACACAGGATAGTTTGGACCTAGTACTTGGCTTTTAGTGCTTTTTTTCCCATTAATTCCTTCTAGATGGCAAGCGACAGTTCTTTTCTTCGACCCATTTCATCGCTTATCAATTTCCACTACTCTCTATTGCAATGCATTCTGGGTAAAATGCGATTTTTTGAACAGGACAGTAGTCCACCCCCACATTTCAAAGAATTTTTTTCTCAAAATAGAGCCACTAGGTCCTACTGCCCAAATATTAGCTTCAGAGCATTCTCCACAAGCCAAATATTCCATAAAATGCCTCGGTAGGTCCTGGCTGTTCATCGTTTTCAGAGCTCATAGGATAATCGCGCCAAAAATTCTAACTCGTACAAATGTACATGATCTACAAACTTTTGACGCTAAAATCTCTTGCATACTCTCAGTTCTTTGAGATCATGCTGATTTAAGCTGTCTTAGGGCTTAATGATGCCCTCCAGCACTCCATAGATGAACAAAATGGCTCTCAAAATCTCTGGTTTTCGAAAAAAGTCGAAAACATGGCAGCCAAATTCCAAGGAGAACAGTTTCAAGCGGGAACTAATTATGCAGCTAGTAAACGTCATCCCTCATTTACATAAAACATTGACAATCTAAACAATCTAAACTCCAAATATGGTCTTGCTAGGGCTTGGAGAACGTTTAGGTCCAGAAAAACACTGAAAAACCTCAAAAACCTCCAGGAGTCAAAGGGTTAAGACACTGTCATTATTTTCTAAGTATTTCTCAAGCATGTATTTCATGTTACCTTTATTGTAAATTCTCATAATGTCATCTTTCAAACTTGTTCCTCCTGTAGTAACCATAACTTTTACTCCCAAGTGTTTACCAAGCTCCTTGCAAATTTGTGAAGTCTGAAGAGCAAGTTCTCTTGTAGGTACCAGAACCAGGGCTGAAAGGAGTAACATTATCCTTAGTTGGCCCCCAGACTATCACACCGTGGTGATATGAATAATAATACTCACCTTGAATGACATCCTTGGCAGAGTCTATTCTTTCTAACAATGGAATTAAATAGGCAGCTGTCTTGCCTGTGCCATTTTTTGCTCTAGCCAATATGTCTCTGCCTGCTAGTGCCACTGGTATACTCTCCTCTTGAATTGGGGAAGGCGTGTCATATCCTTTTTCAAAAATCCCCATCAACAACTCTCGTTTCAGACAGTAATCTTCAAATTCATTTCCTTTAGTTGATGTAACATCCTAAAAGGATTAAACAAACTAGTTAAGATTCCTTTCAGTCACATCAACTATACTGCCTTATTTGAAGACCACATACTTATTTACACAGCCTGTGGTCTTCAAAAATAGCTTTACATTGAATGCGAAACTGGTGTATTGACTGCCTTGTATCTAAATATTTCATTCTTGTACACCATGCCTTAATACTATTATATTAATCTTTGGACTCCTACAATGCCCAAAAGTTCAAAAACGCACTTTAAATGAAAAATCCCAGCTTCAACAATTTTGGTCAAGTTGACCTAAATACCAGTCTAAAATTTTCACTTGGAAACAGAACTTTTGATATAAAAAAAACTGGAGAAATTTCAATGAAACTCTTAATGTTTTTGGAAAACCAAAAAAATGACTGTTTTTGATGTCATTTTTGAAAGCAAAAAACCACTCTTTTTCATCCGATCATTTTCCTTCAATATTCATTATTTTGTACTCATAAAATACCCTTACACCATAAGGTTTGGACCTAGTCCTTAGTTTGACCTATTTCATCACTTATAGATTTTTCATACTCTCTAGCACAATGCATCATGGGAAAAATTGGAGATTTTGGACAGCAAGGATGACAGCCCTCATATTTCATAGATTTTGTATTGAGCCACTCGATCCTACTGCCCAAAGATCAGCTTTAGAGCATTCTCCACAAGCCAAATATTTGATAAAATGCCACAGTAGGTCCTGGCTGTTCATCCATCTTGGAGTTCACAGGATAATCACTCCAAAATTTCTAATTCTTATGGTTGTACATGATCTACAAACTCTTGAGGGTAAAATCCCTTGCATAATCTCAGTTCTTTTAGATCATGCTAATTTAAGCTGTCTTGGGGCTTCATTATGTCCTCCAGCACACCATAAATGAACAAAAAGGCTCTCAAAATCTCTTGTTTTCGATTGGACAGAAAAAATATCCTGTAATGAGGAATTCTCAAAAATCAATGAAGTTTATTTTAGGATGTTCCCCATTACAGAATTTTTTTATTTTTTCTTAGCACTTTAATAATAACTATAATAAGTGCCTTAAATAAAAGCCACAAGCAAAGTTTTAAAAAAATTTAGCCCAATAAAGTTTTCGAGGTATTTTAGTTTAAGTATAAGATTTTGGTGACAAAATTTTCCTATTTCAAAGTTCAAATGAATCAGTGCTACGTCATTTAAGAGGTCTCACACGCTCGTTCAAGCAAACCCCTTTTAAAAAGCCTCCTTAAAGCCAAATCTAAGCCATCAAAATTTATTTGGCATATTCTACACAATTACTAATTAATATATGTAGGTATGTACACATGTATATATACCATAAATCCTCTATTAAGCCCCCTCTCTATTAAGCCCCCCCCTCGCCAATAAGCCCCCCTTCAAAGGTGCCTGCAATAAATAAGACCCCCGGGGGCTTTATAGAGGGTTTATTGTAAGTATGTGCCTGTATATGATTATATTTAATATTTATACATAATTATATAACATATCTTCTAGTGTTAATGACCCCTAGTGTGTGTACATGTGTGAAGGTGTGTTTGTTTGTGGTTTGTTTTGTCCCTCTTCATTCTTCCTTTATTTAGTATCAAAACAGGTAGAGTTTCAATTACACTGTTAAAATTTCAAGCCCACAGGGATGGTTTTTTGATCATGTAACAGTCTATAAAATATTGTAAACACTAATGTTTTAGTCTACATTTCTTTCTCCATGGGTCAGCATCCTTTGGATAATTGTGGGGAAGTAAATTATCCAAAGGATGCCAACGCGTGGAGAAATGAATGTAGAATAAAACGTTGATGTTTATGGTATTTTTTAGGCCATCACGTTATCAAAAAACCATCCTCACAGGGTTGAAATTTCAACAACGTAATTGAAACTCTACCTGTTTTGATAGTATATTACCTACTTTTTCTGACTACACAATGCCTCAATTATCTACTAGGTTATCTGACTCATTTAACAAAAGTTATTTCAGATAACCTGTACCAATTTTTTTGTTATACTTACACTGAGCAATTATATGTATATTTCAGATAAATACTTCTATTATATTTTATTTATTTACTTATATTATGATATACATGATGAATTTAAGAAAATTTGTTTGTTGTGAATAAATATCTTGTATTTTGTATCTTGTAACTTGTATCTTGAAGTTGGATATATTTTACTTTACCATTACCACCGCCCAGTTGGCTCAGTTGGTTGAGCAACGGACTTTTGTGCTGGAGGTCATGGTTCAAGTCCCGGCTGGACCAACACTCAGGGTCTTAAAATAACCGAGGAGAAAGTGCTGCCTTTGTAATTACATCTACAAACAGTTACTCTTTCAAGTGGCTCGGATTTCATGCATCCGATAAAAGTCTATTAGAAATTAAAAAGAAACTTTTGCCTAATATAAGCTGAAATATCCAACACATGTACCAACAAAACTACTAGGACTATGTTGTACATCCACTTTTTTTGTACTCTTTATATAAAAGTATGTTATAAATATTCGGCAAATGCATTACATCAATTTTGAACTAAAAGGTTAACAGTGTATTCCTTCAGTAACAATAGCCAAGGAAGGTAATATTATTTTGTCAACGCATGATGACAATCTTTTTCAAAAACTACGACAAGAGCATTAAAAAATGTACCATTCATCAATTTTCACTATAAACCTCTAATCCACAAATGAAGCTATGATAAATTCTAGTTTGACTGCACTCTGATAGAAAGAATAACGGCTGTGACAGATGATACGTTTGGCTCGCCAAATACAAAACTCATTTCACAACAGAAAATTCAGATTCGATTGGACGTCAATTTTCGAAAAATATGCTTAACAAATTTCTGTACAACAACGATGAAGATAACTATATACTTTAAACAATTAAGTCGATGAAAGAAAAGCCCAATTCCTATTTCTCCTGAGTTGCAACAAACGAAAGCTACGTACTGTTTCAAGATGTAAAGTACTTTCACAATCGACTTACAGTTGTTTTGATACGATTATCCTTCGGGGGAAGACTAAGGTTTGCTTTCCAGCTTTCAGTTGTTGCTCTGAAAAAAGTAAAGGACTTGTTAATTGATTTAGATAATTCAGATAGTTAAAAAATTATATTATCGACTGTAAGACTTACGGCTTTGCATTTCTAGGCGCAGGTAAGACTGCTTCCGTTTTCGTTTCTGCCATACTCCAGTTTGTCTTGGTCGATATCTTATTGTACGAGTACTTTGCTTCAATCAAATTATTACTGAAGGCTTTCAAAACGTCTAATAACGCTTTCTTGTATCCAAAATAAAGAAAAACAATAAGGATGGCCGAGATAAATTAAGATTTCCCAAACCAACTTTCTGTCTTCTTTACTTTCGGTTGCTCAACAAGAAAAATAGTGGAGAAAGACTGAGCTCCAACCCTCTAGTTCCAGTCTCCCGTGACCGCCAATCCCATGATACATCTCGGGCAGACTTTTGGTAGCCATCTTGTTTTTCACGTGCAAGTGAAATTAAAAAAAGACACTGAAAAAGCTGATAAACTTTGCTCAAAATGTCACTGTATGACGACCTTGATGGAGTGCCTTTACAGACTTCGTCAACTAATGATGGAGGCGAGCTTTCTGGTTGGTCATCAAGTTTGAAACTTATGCAAACTCAACTTCAAAGAAAGAGAGTTGTTCAAAACAAACCAGCTTTACCAAGTCAAAAGTCAACTGTTATTAACCCTGTCATCTTGGATAGGGGATTGAAGCGAGCTAACGATGAAAGAGAAGAATCAAAACTATCCATCTGTGAAACAGTTCTCAAAGAAGAGATTGATTTTCCCGATGAAGAATCGGAGCCTTTTTTGGAAACAGATGCTTGTACAGCGTTGGTAGTTGATGAATACGATCCTTTGAAGCCCAATGAATACGAATTGATTAAAGAAAAGCATCGAGAGATACGTGATAGAGAAAGAAGAGAGGCAAGAGAAAGAGAGAGGAATTCAAGAGATAGTGAGCGAGGAGATCGAGATCACCGTGACCGTGATAGCAGCTACAGGGATAGGGACAGATCTGACAGAGATTACGATCGAGATAGGGATCGTGACAGAGACAGGCGGAGGGACAGGTATAGGGGGAGTGACAGTGATGACGAAAGTAGTCATAGACGTTCATCAAAGAGAATAGGGGGTGCTACTATTGCACCACCAACCATTTTATTAGAAGAATCAACTCCTGCACATGCTGAGGAAGCTGAGGCACTTGAACCTAGTTTTGAAAGAAAACCATTCTTAGGACTGGGTGGTGCAGCAAAAGATAAACCAAATGTAGGCTTCAACAGTCCCATTGCTTCACAGATTATGGCCAAGTATGGCTGGAAGGATGGACAAGGTCTTGGCAAACAGGAGCAAGGTATAAACACATGCCTTCAGGTTGAAAAGACCAGCAAAAGAGGTGGCAAGATAATAAACAAAGATAAAGAGAGCAAGAATCAAGCAAGTGAATCTGACTCGCTTATCAGTGCTATGAAGAATCCAAGCAAAGTTGTTTTATTGAGGAACATGGTTGGTCCAGGTGAAGTTGATGATGACCTTCAACCAGAAACTGCAGAAGAGTGTACTAAATATGGAGAAGTTAGTAAAGTAATCATTTATGAAATTCCTGAAGGTGTTGCAGAAGAAGAAGCTGTCAGAATATTTGTTGAGTTCCAAAGGGTGGAATCAGCAATCAAAGCTGTAGTAGATTTGAATGGACGATATTTTGGTGGACGTACTGTTAAGGCATCATTTTATAATCTAGATAGATTCAGATGTCTTGATCTCGCTGCTGACCAGTAATATGACATCTTCAATCACTCATAATAACAAAAATAACAAAAACATCAGCTTTATATACATATCAATATCAAGTTTAGTTTCTTGTAGAAAACTCTAGATTGCAAGGAGCACAATAAATACTTTGAAACCCTGTTCATATTTTTGTCCAATTTTTTCTCAAAATCTGTAAATTGACAAATATTCTGTAAAAACCCATCAAAACACGACACTATATGATAATAAACTTATATCAGACCCAAACCTAGTTTTTGCTCTATATCACATAAAGAGTGGCTCTTCTTCCTCAGGATCCCAATGTGAATTTAGAAGTTGATTTTTGTGGAGGGAATAAAATGTAGAAATCCCTTGAAGGACAGGAGATAACCAACAAACTCTACCCACATATAACACCAAGCCTGGCAGGATTCAACCCCCCAAACTCTACCCACATATGACACTGAGCCTGGCAGGATTCAACTCCCCCCCAAACTCTACCCACATATAACACCGAGCCTGGCAGGATTCAACCCCCCTTAACTCTACCCACATATAACACAGAGCCTGGCAGGATTCAACCCCCCCAAACTCTACCCACATATAACACCGAGCCTGGCAGGATTCAACCCCCCTTAACTCTACCCACATATAACACAGAGCCTGGCAGGATTCAACTTTCAATAAGAATATGTTATATATATATGTCTTTTGTTCCTCTATTGTTCCGCCTCTCGAGAACAAAAGACATATATATATCCAAAGTTGCAGAATATTTTTGGGTTGGGTATATATATATATATATATATATATTTATCCCACACCATAAAAAATACAGCCAATCAGAAAGCAGAAAGCTGTTGTATAGTCGTCAGTATTTCACTCGTCCTTCCCATCATGCACTGCCTGTTGAATCTACCCATTTGTATTTTCTATGGTGTGGGATAAAATAGTTATTATATTAATAAAATACAACAATGATTCAATTAAATACATAGAAAAACACTTTACAATATAGCAACAATTGACACTTAATTAATTATCAATAAAACATTTACATATCATCAATTGAATAAAAATATTTATTAAAACTCAAGTTAGAGAGAGAGAGAGAAAAAAATAAATAGAAAAATTGTGTATATAAAATAATAACAGTCAATAATTAATCATATGCCTTCTTGAAAAGCCAGGTCTTCAATTCTTTCTTAAAGGCAGAGATGGAGGTACTTGACCTGATTTTCACTGGCAAGGAATTCCACAATTCAGGAGCAGCAAAAGAGAAAGCCCTTTTCCCATAGAGTTTAAGATTATAAGATGATTTGGATAAAAAATTTAATAATAAATGAAGATCTTAAAGAACGAGAAGGGACATAAGATTTTATAAGGTCAGAAAGATAATAAGGAGCAATGTTGTTTAAAGTTTTAAAAGTCAATAAAAGGATTTTAAATTCAATACGTTGCTCTACTGGCAACCAGTGTAAGTTAAAAAGAACAGGAGTAATGTGTTCATGCTTACAAGAGAAACTAACAAGTCTTGCTGCAGCATTTTGCACATGCTGTAGTTTATTCAGAGAAGTTTTCGGGAGACCATAAAGTAAAGAGTTACAAAAATCAAGTCTGGAAGAAATTAATGCATGCACAAGGATTTCACATGCACTAAGACTAAGAAATTTACGGATTTTCCAGATATTATGAAGGTGAAAAAAGCAAGATTTACAGATAGCTGTAATATGAGCCTCAAGAGACAGCCTTTCATCAAAAATAACACCAATATTATGAACAGAAGAGGATGGACGAATATCAAAACCAGAAATATCGGATAAGTCAATAGATGGACGTGAACGATGAGTTGCAGAAAGTGCCAGTATCTCAGTTTTATAAATACATATACATACATATAAAACATAAATAAACTTTATAAACGTGTTGGTCTTCTAGTGTACCACAAGAAGTACACTAATCGGGGACACTTAAAATATAGGTACAAAGTAATAATATTTTATTTCCCTAACCATTGTTGCTGAAAACATTCTTGCATTGTTATCTCATTTATTATTTCTTATCATAACAAAAATCTTGATCCATATTATAAAACAAAACAAACTATAAAATTGCCATAAGTTGGAATTTGATAAAAACATGCCATTTGCATAGACTATGGACTGCAATCATTAGTTTCGATCAATGTTTTGACCATACTTCATTGGTCTTCATCAGGATCAAGTGTTCTTGAATATTTTTCCTAGTATTGCATTCCATGGCTCAAGACTAAATAATTTCATTTTTAAATTTTTGGCCCACACTTCTGCCAATAAATTTATTATTGTTATACTTTCATCTACTGTCATCTATAGGGGGATGCTTTCATCTACTGTCATCTATAGGGGGGGTGCTTTCATATACTGTCATCTATAGGGGGGGATGCTTTCATCTACTGTCATCTATAGGGGGGATGCTTTCATCTACTGTCATCTTTATATAGGGGGATGCTTTCATCTACTGTCATCTATATATAGGGGGATGCTTTCATCTACTGTCATCTATATATAGGGGGATGCTTTCATCTACTGTCATCTATATATAGGGGGATGCTTTCATCTACTGTCATCTATAGGGGGATGCTTTCATCTACTGTCATCTATAGGGGGATGCTTTCATCTACTGTCATCTATGGGGGAATGCTTTCATCTACTGTCATCTATAGGGGGGATGCTTTCATCTACTGTCATCTATATATAGGGGGGATGCTTTCATCTACTGTCATCTATAGGGGGATGCTTTCTGATGTCATTGTTTACATTTTACTTCATTAGCATACAAACATGTCACTTTTTAATCACACTACCGCAAAATCAACTCTGAATATTGAAAGGCCATGATAAAATTAGTATTCCCTGTAAATTCAACATGTGAAATGCTTGATGTGGCTTTAAAAATTCTTAAATTTGATAGCTGATATTGCTTTCAGCATATCGCATGTGCACAAAGAGCTAAAATTTTCATAGATCACTTACAGGACTGAGCTCTTTAGGTTTTAAACTCAGTTCAAAGACTCATGAATAATTCATAATTGGTCCAATTGGAGTGACCATACACATCACGCGCATGTACCTTTATACCCGATAAAGTTTTCTTCAATAATATTCTTAATAATATAAAGAATACTAATGAAGATGTATATGAGTACTTTATGTAAAGTTCTTACCCTTATTAGTATTCTTTATATAAAGAATACTAATGAGGATAACTTTATCAGAGATAAGGTACCTCCAGTTTTAGATGAAGAGTTAGAGAGGCTTATTAAGGTCAGTCTCATGCCAAACACCAACGACCCACAAAATCTGCTCCACTAGGAATCCTGTCACGAGACTGGCATGTCATCTCCAAAATGTGGGAGCCTTTTTGCGGCTGACTGCACATGACAGTGATGTATAAACCTTGACTGCACATGAAAGTTAAGTACAAACTTCTATTGATATATAAAAGTCCATGTTCGTGACATGTATGGTCACTCTAGTTCGACCAAAAGTTTGTGAAATATTCATGAGCTTTTGAAGCTGTTCAATAAACTCGCAGATCGTGTTTTATCAGGTCTAAAACCTGATAAAATGCTCCTGCTTGTTTATTAAACAGTAATTTGTAATTTCCTCAACTATAAATGTTATGCTAATGAGGAAAATTTTGTAAACAAACATACTCCATCTTAAGCACCATAGCACGCTAAATAATCTTTTATGTGTAATAAAGACAATAACTTGCTAGTGTTCACTTACAGTACATGTGAATTAATAGCATGCAGCCTACTACGTTATGCTTTGTCCTTTAAATAATGTGTTGTTTAAATATTTTGTCATGAAGAAACATGGAACACACATTTCCCACATTTGCTTATCTAAGTCATATTAAACAACATGCTTTTCAAATGGTGTTAAGTAAGGTGTGCTCTCCATAGTTGCCAAGTGAAGGAAAACCATTTATTAAGTGCTTTTATTTATTTTTCATCATGTTTCCTTCCTATTTTGTTTAATCGTACATCTGCCTCAATATATGAAAGGCTTTTAAAATGCATAGCAGGAATCTCAACACGAAATGTGTCATTTTCTTTACTTAAAGAACAGTATTTAAAGACATAATATCCTTCCATTGTGCCTGTTGGTGTTTGGAATGTTGTACAGCTTACATACTCATGTATAGCTCCTGACTGCATGGTTGGATGTTGTCCAACTACACCTGCACCATGAACTTCTGTCTTTTCACCATCCCCATCAGTAATGTACCAATGCCTTGTTGTTAGCTGACACTTATTACTCTGTTGACAATTAATTATTTGGTAAGTGTACTAATGCAAATGAAGAATTTCTGACAAACACAGTCAAGTGAAATTTATCCCTAATTTACCATTTCATTACAATAATTATTTAGATAACTTGAAATATAGTTATGCTGGCTTGTAGTTTTCTGGTGCCTTTCTTAATTTTTTGGTTGTCCCACCAGGTTTTGAATTTTCCACCAGATTTTTTTTGTATTTTTCTATTATAAATATGTTAATAAATGATGTTAAAGTTTATTTTATCAAGTACTTACCACTGAACATTGATTTTTGTCCATGGAAATAGAAATACGATAAGTAAAAAAGAATAAAGGTGGATGAACACTGCTCAGTTCTGGTAAGAATGCTGTAGTTGTTTTTACAGTAATGCCATTAGTAGTTGCTGATGCTGCATACTCAAATTTAAATATTTCTTTATTGATGACAGGGTAGTAATTTTGAGAGAGTCTTTCTGCATATTCTGTTATCCAGTCTGTAAAGGAACAAGCACTATGAAACTTGTGCATTTTGACATTAGCAACTTCATCAGCATCTGTAATAATGGTTCTATCAGGACTTGGCCAGAAGATCTCTCCTGGTGTATGACCTTCTTCATCAGTAAGAGCAATAAATTGGCCATTACCAGTGTAAATACACAAGGACAACAGTAAACAATTTTGAAGTCCTTCTCTGTGTTGCAGTCCACTGGATGCCACACTTAAATCAAGCAATGATTCACTTTGATAATGGTTGGATATAGCCATAGACCCTATTAGACCTGGACTCACTAGCCTTTGACCATTATGGATTCGATATGAGCACTGAACATCAAGTGGAAGTGTGAGCCCTACAAAAAGTCAATAAATTATTTGTACCATATTTTACATAACATAGCCCTTGTGTGTAAATTTTTATTCCAATCCCCAAGAGTGTTGTGGAATTTCTAAGCCACAGGTTCTGCAGTGAATCTTTCTTGCCATAGTGATCAATCAAACATCAATTGAACATCTGATTCCATCAAATGCAATTGTGGTGAAAAGTTTAGAGAAAAGAAAGACAAGTGTGAGTGAGTTGAGTTCAAAATGACTAAAATTGTCTTCCATTACTACATTGTGAAGGTTGTAATAGGAGGACCAATCCTTCGAGCAAGGGGGGGGGGGGGGGGAGGATATTTCGTAACTACTAAGTAAGAAGTCAAAAACATACAGCAGTAATGAATAGACCATTTTCAAGATGCACAAGCACTTTCAAAAATATTGCAGGTGCAGAAATGATCTCAAGGCATTTACAGGTCTGATCTGGTCGAAAATGCCTCATCATGTCTGCGCCTGCAATATTTTTGAAAGCGCTCACGCACCTCGAAAATGGTCTATTTTGCTTGCTTACTCATACAGAACAAAAGTTGTTACTAACAATTCAAATCAATGTTGATTAAATCACTGAACAAACAATATTTGAAAAATTTATGCGGTTTTAAAGTATTTATTTACACGACATGACCAAGAGTCCCGATTTGTATGTACCTTCCAAGTGGCGTTTAGTGATTCTGTCCAGTTCTTCGTCTGATAGTCCTAGATTAAGAGAAGCATAGATGTCGGGACAGTAGGCTTTAGTAAACTCTTCAATCTGGTTCCAAGCCTTCCTTATAGCGGTGTAACAGCTGATGTATTTGCCCCATCTTTTATGTTGCGAGATGTATATATTCTTCCATTCTTTGTTAGGCAGAGGTTCACTCACATCCAACAACCAAACAGTTTCACACCAGATTTTCCACGAAGAAATAGAAGACCCTATTTCGCTAAAGATCCGACTAACACAACAGCATCGTGATAAATCTTTTTGGTTAAGGTAAGAGAGAATATTTGCGAGAGGAATAGCAGGAAGACAACCAAAACCAACTTCTGCTTCCAACCACTGCTCCGCCATGTTTACTGAGGCACCAGGCTTTTTGATCTCCAACAAACCCACAGCAAGCCCAATGACATTAAGAGTTACCTTTAATTCAGGCAGGGCAGTGCACTTGTTCTGGAGGCAATGAAGGTATAGACCCCTTTCACGTGAAGTCAAAGCAGCTCAATTTGGTGGACAAAACCAAAGAATTTCAATCTCTTTTGTCCTCCAAATTGAGCTGCATTCCGACGTGCTGCAAGGGATCCTTATCTTCCATATTTTGGAGACAGTAAAGAATGTTGACAATTTACACTCATGGGCACACAGTAATCAGGGGCGTAGCCAGGAGGGGCCCAGGGGACCGGGGCCCCCTCCTCTTTTGTGTTTGTCGTATTTTTGTTTGGCCGTGTTTTTGGTTGGCCATTTTTTGGGTTGATATTATGAAAACGGGTTTTGGGCCCCCTTAAGGCAAAATCCTGGCTGCGCCCCTGGTAATTGGGGAAAGCTGTTGTGGTGTCCCAGCCATCCAATTATTTCTTGTTAACATAATAATTTGTATCTATCATCAATAGAAGGCAATATAATTCAAATAAGGGCCTGCAGTAATTGGCGAAAGCTGTTGCCATCCAACACAGAATTAACTATTTTCATTTCAATAATAATAATAATAATAATGATAATTATTATTATTATTATTATTATTATTATTATTATTATTATTATTATTATTAGCAATGTTTATACAGGAGGTCCAATTCAGCTGATTTTATCTATAAAAAGGCAAAGCTAAATAAATAAATAAATAAGGACTGATTCTCAAAAAGGTGAGCGCAGTAACCAGGAAACCACGCATGCTAAATTTTATAGGTGCAATAACCCGGATAAGCCTAATAATAATAATAATAATAATAATAATAATAATAATAAAAAATAAAATAAAAATAATAAAAAAAAAAAAAAATAATAATAATAATAATAATAATAATTTAATTCTGAGCGCATTACATAACAATCTCAATGCACTTACAATAACATTCTTAAAAATAAATAAATATATACATCCATATACACAATACATATATATTTATTATGTATACATACACATACACATACACATACACATACACATACACATACACATACACATACACATACACATACACATACACATACACATACACATACACATACACATACACATACACATACACATACACATACACATACATAAAGAAAACCTACAATCATAAATATAAACTATAAACTATAAAATATAAACAGTCTCTAAAATTAGTCGCTAAAATTAATATATGTATATATAATCAATCTATGTTCATATTAAATCTAAATATATTAATAAATCTATAAATTAAATAAATACGTCTTCAATCTTTGTTTAAAAGTGTCTGTGGATTGAGTAAGGTTTCTTGAGGGCAGATTTTCGCGATATTTAGTCCGTATAGTGGCCAGGCATAACTTGAGGTAATTGTTGTTCTTTTATCAGCGTACTGATGCTGGGTTTACACGGTACCAGACATTCAGGGACAAATTTTGAACCGAAAATCCGGGGAACATTTTCTTTAATTTGCACGGCTAGGTGTTTGAATTTTTGTGCGGATAAACTTGTAAACGGAACGCTTAAACATACAACTTTTTGAACGGTAACGTATAAATCCAGCTTATATGTGAATGATCGAGTTCCATGCAGTATAGCCGGTTCAGTTCCTAGAGACGAACTCGCTTCACCCTGAGACCCTGAGACAGGTGTTATATATTATGCTCTATATGATAATTACTAACTTTAGATTAATGTTTCTTGGTGAGTTGCAATAATAGTAATAATAATAATAAGCTTTATTGATCTACCTTATATAGAGGGCCCTTAGATAAAATATATACTTGTTTATTAGGAAAAGAAGACTATCCCAACTGCTTCTGACCTTGAGTGACTGAAGTACACCTGCAACTAAAACTTAATGGAAGGATTGAAGGCAGTTTTACAGTTCCTAGAAAGTCACAGTAAGAGCATTTTTCTCCTCTTTTTCCTTCCTCCGCCAAACCCAACATGCTGTACATTAGCCGTGCCCTGATCCACCGTAGAATTATTTCAGCGTTTGAGTGTCAGTCAGTAGTTGTTCAAAATCCTTGCCTTTTATCTCGATAGCTAAGCCAGGTATCTCTATATTTAGAAAAAACCTACTAATGGTCTATCACCAATCGAGCCCTGTGATTGGCTGAGCTACTAGGGGTCTATTAGTGATAGACCTCTAGTAGCAAAAAGCGCCGGTTTTGAAAACCAAAAAAATATATTTAAAGCAAAATCCAAAACTTTTTGCATCCTTTTATTGGACCGATTAGTAGGTTTTTACTAAAACAATTAGACCTCTCGCCCTCATGGCCTATGAGTCAATAGCCCATTCGGCCTTCGGCCTCATGGGCTATTGACTCGTAGACCATTCGGACTCGAGGACTAATTGTTAAATAGTTCATTTATAAGCCTGATAGCCGCTAGTGTTCACTAAACTCAGGGCCTTAGCCACCATTTGGGTAGTGGGTCCGGGTTTTAAACTGCAGTCTTTCGGTTCATTTCTCCGAGGTAATAACTATTTTTAGAAGGGTGAAAAATGCCGGTTGTGATTAGGTAAAAAGTGGTCCAGTTATAACCGGACCAACCGTACTGGTGGCTAAGGCCCTGAAGCTTTATTTGCTAATGAGACCAGATGAAATTATTTTCTCGTTACAAACGAAACCACGTTAACAATTTCGAGACGAAAACAGAGCGTTTCAAAAATGAGTATGTGCATGCATGGTTGTTCAGTATACATAGTCAACGCCGCCGCATTGTCCGAAAAGAATGAGATTGAAAGTTCATCATATAATATTTCCCCCTCGATTTCTTCATGTGGGGATATGCGAAGTAATCTACACATGCTCTCCAAAATGAGATGTCTGAGTGCCTCAACCAGTATTACACTAATTTTTCACTTAGGAGTAGCTAGTCTTCGACCCTCGGGCTTTATATGGCTTATTATTGCCTCCGTTCTCGGTATTTACTAACTATAACATAAAAGAGTGAAATTGAAAATATCATATTATGAAATTGTTATAATTTTCCATCGTATTTCTAGAACGATAATGGAAATACAGCCGCTTTCAACTGTCGTTTTTCTGTTACTACTGAAACAAGTGCAATCTTGTGATACATCACATTCTCAGTTGGATCAAAAACTGCAGGGTCGCGTGATTGCAAACTTCACCTCTATGCACACAAACCTTCAGTGTATTGACAAATGTGCATTGCATGCAGATTGCCACAGCATTAACTACTTCTCCAGTCAAGGTATCTGTGAGTTGAATAATGCTAATCACTTGACTAACCCTGAAAGTCTGGTCTACTCAGCTGGCTGTCGATATTTGAACTACTTTTTACGAGCTGCATCGAGATGCAGTAACAACCTGTGCAGCTACCCTCTTGTATGCACGATTGACAAGAATGGACAAAGCTACAAGTGCTTATCATGCCAAGGTAATCAACATGTTTGAGTGACCCCCCTCCCCCTCCAGTTAATCCCGCGTCTCACACTACGCTACTGCGGAAAATTGGCTGGAGTTTTCCTTTACGTTACGCCAACTCCAGATCCTTATCGAATTACAAAACTAATTACAATATAATATATAAATCTATAAGGAAGGAAAAAATTAAACCGAGTGAAATAAAATTTATGTAAATAGAATAAAATTATTTATAGATGAAATACGTTAATTATCTAAGGAAAAGGAATGATTATATAATCTGGACGCTGTAAATTTACGATAACTATACTTAAAACTTGCCAAAGAGTTAGAATTACGTATGTCAATTGGTAATAAATTCCAAACGCCAGTGCCTATGTAGGTGTAGATGTGCGTTGCCCAAAATCCTTTTTATAAAGTAGAATCTAATGCAAATGAGCAAAACATAATGTTTGAGTTCATTTGCATTAGATTCAGCACATGTGAAATTCGACGACTAAACCGGGCCCTTACTGAAGTTATCCATGGGCGTTAGTTTCGACACGTCCGAAAACTAAACACTTTTATATAGCTTAAACTCAGTTTAAAAATTTGATATCATTATATTGACTTGTTGACAGGTGTTTATTATTTTTAACTGTGTAATTAACGGGAGTTACTGAGGATGAATGACTAATGCATGTTTTGGGATTTCAGAATTAGGTATCAAGGAGGTCGTATCATTCCCTAGGAAAAGCACTCAAGATAAGATTGTTTATGAGATAACTGTTGACGTGTCTTTGACGGCATTTACCATCAGCATGTGGGTACAAGCAGACCCAAGCACAGGTTATCACACGCCATTCAGCTATGCCACTCGTAGCCAAGCTAATGAGATAAGTGTTTTCCTCACCAAGTCTTACACGGAACTTGGCATTGTTGACTCTTTTGAGTAAGTCAAGCAAAAGCAGAATTCGAACATTACGAAAGAACCATTTTTGATTTTTTCATTTACTTGAACTTTTCATATTGTACTCTTTTAAGGCGGAGTTACCCTCCTTTGATTGACGGCAAATGGCATCATATCTGTGCAACCTGGCAAAATGTTGATGGCAGTTATAAGTTGTACATCGATGGAATAAAGAAAGGAAACGATGGTTCCAGACTGAGAGGTCATATCATCCAGAAGGGAGCATTGGTTCTTGGACAAGAGCAGGACAGCTATAAAGGAGGATTCAGTACCTTGCAGAGCCTTCAAGGAAACCTCCCGGGGGGGGGGGGGGACTCCCTACTGAAAGAGGGTGGGGATGCTCGCCGAAAATCTTAAAAATGGACCCTAAAAGGGACCTGTGTTGTCAGTTTATGGGCGTGGCAGGGATAAAATTCTACCCCTAAGAGGGACCAAGCAAAAACGTATCCAAGGCTGGGTTTCTCGATTTAATTTATTAACATCAAACGCCTTCTGCTCGTATGAGTTTATGACGACGTCGTCATATACAAATCGTTAACTGAACCCTTTTATAATAGATTTTGAATAAAATGTATAAAATAGATAAAATAGAAACCCCTAAAAGGGACCACAAAACTCAGCTGGTGGGCATTCTCGTTCATAACACCCTAAGCGGGACCGAAACCTCGATTTCAACCCCTAAAAGGGACTGCGAGCATCCCCGTCCCTTCGACCTCCGAGTCCCCCCCCCCCCCCCCCCCCGGGGAAACCTTTCAAGTGTGAACATGTGGGACAGAGTACTAACAACCCAGGAGGTATCAGCCCTGGCAAGAAAATGTCCCACCCATGAAGGGAATTTCATGACGTGGTCAACTTTGAAAAACAAGACATCGAGTGGTTTGCAGTTGATTTGTTCAAATAATTGTATTTACTGAACTTTATATGAGAATATTCGATTAGCCGTGTTGCTTCCTGCTGACTCAGGTTTCTTGTTCAATCCTTAGATGTGACCCTATAGCTTTTATCGTTGTGGCTGCTGTCTATACGGCTTTAAACATGCTAGTTGTTTTAGATGCTTTTTATCCTGATGTCAAATGATACTGTATCTAAAACACCGAACATTATCATCAAGATGCCATCTCGTTCCCAGAGCCCTTATTTCTTACTGCGCATACTTTATCTTATCTTCTCACTCATTAATAAATATCATAGTAAATGTATACGAAATATCAAAAACCTCTCCTGAAAATTTAGTTTTATCTCAGATATCTTTAGACCTCTTTACCTTCGTTGTTTGTTGTGCCCATTTCAGACCACGTGATGCCACTCTTGGGAGTTGATTCTTTCATGTGTAAATATTTTAACAAAAGAACATTTCTCAAGGGAATGTCATGTGGTCTGAAATGGGCAATTTGCATACGAAGGTAAAGAGGTCTATTATTGGACGAGGTTGAGCAAAATATATCGTGATTTGTTAGTGGCAAGCAAGCAATTATTTGCCGATGCCGCAGTAATGCGCATGTATTTGCAGTTCTCTCGGCATTTCAAAATGACGGGAAAAATAATTTGAATGATGAATGATGAATTTCAATTTTCGCAGGCTTCATGACAACTCAGTTTTGCAGTGACGTCATTTCGACGTCACTAATTCAGATCAGCTGGCTATTCCCTCTCCATTACCCACACACGTGACAAACACGCCAGGAAACGCAAAATCCTCCTGAAGCCTGCGTTTCCCGGCATGTCACATGTACACCTACCACACTATCGGCCTGAATGAGACTGAAAGCATAGACGTTTTCAGCTTGTATAGTTCAAACATTTAATATTACCTATAATACTGTTGCGTGAGTAAAGCGGACCATGCATTCTATGCATCGCAACCATAGATTTCTACTCGAAGCGATGTACGATATACTTTTGTTATTGAATGAAATCTTACAAACATCGCAATAAACGGCCTCTCTAACATGTGAGTAACCACTGTATTCCTGTCTGTGTTGGCGAGAAAAACCTGCAAAATAATCCATTCATTTATTGACAGATAATAATATGGGTTGCCTGTGGTAAAACAGAAAATGAGAGTCTGGAAAGCTGAAACGCAGACTTTTGTAGCTGAGCTAATTGCTGAGCGAGTGAAATATTTAGCTGGCTTCTTACCTCTGTTATTCCTTGTGTTTTGTAATTCATCCAGTTATACTCATTGATACTATAAGCGAGAACATAGCTTGTAGTCCACCAGTCATGTCCTGGATTGCCTTGGGTAGCTATGCCAGTTATTAGCCTTCTTATTGGCGAGAAGCTAATTTCCAAGTACGGATTTAAATCTAAGAGCCCAGCTACCCATGCTGTGGAAGCATGAAGACGAGCCAAATGTGGTTTGAAGACAGCCAAAAACCAAATTCCTGCGCTGGACGCCGTTATTTTAGAATCTGGTATTCGGTGGTTTGCCAAACCAAAAGCAGGCGAAGTACAAACTACAATAACCAACTTGTATTACATGTAGAATACTTTAATATTGAACCTTAGTAGATAGGTTTCTTACCTTCACATAGTTGTCCTTTGTAATCTCTTCTACAGAAGCATTGATATCCAGGACTTTGTGGAATGTTAACACACGTCGAACCATGTTGACACGGTGTATTCGCAAAGCATGATCCTAGCGGTCGGTAAAGGTGCTCCAAGTACACGTGACTTGGCTTATGACGAAAATCTTTTGGATTGGTTACTCTTGTTCGTTCACTAAGCTCACAAGTGTTTGTAGTAAAGATGTAGTTAATGCTGTAACATTTGGGATCGTCATCACAAAGGGCTACACAAGTCGTCAGCTGTTTACCTGTTATAGTTTTGTAGGTGTGGCCCGTCAAGGCGTACTCGTTTATTGACGACACGGAGCGACAGTTGTTTTGTACGCCTGATAAGGTTGTTGCCAGTTGAATGACGAAGAAAAGTGTCAGTCGAGTAGACATGTTTCAGGCAGCAAAACAAGACTGTATTACAAATAGATATCGGTACTTTAGAAATTAATAGCAGTTAATACAACAATGTAACTGATTTGACTTTTTTGCTTTACATCTCAGCAAGAGACCAGTAGTACCGGCCACCTCGAAATTGTCATTCAGTATAATAATCACGTCTATGCATATGGTTGTATCTTCATTTAGATACTAAACATTTCAAAATTATAACTTTTTTTTTTGCTAAAAAAAAACAACCTTCAAAATACTTGCACTGAAAAAAATATATAGCAAAATATGAAAATCTGTAAATGTATATACTAATAGAAACGTGAATAAAAAGTATTGTATTGTATTGTACACTGAAAATTAACAACCGCTAAATGTCTTATATTTCATCATGCGATTGGTTCATCTACTGATTCCCACACGAACATTGTTAGTCAAGCCGCGTAAAAATGTTCACTAATGAACGCGGACACCATCAATATTTTCTTACCTTTTAACATAGCAAGTTTCCTCAGTTGTGTGATTGTACTAGCGCGACTGAACGGTTTTACGGCGGCCAGTATGCGGAGTAGAACAATACTGTATTATGGTCGTAAGTAGGCGCAGTTTGTTCAGTTGGTGGATTTGTTTCTAAGTGGTTTACAACTATTCTTTACTAGCAACACAAGGTGATATATTGATTGGTCAGTTAAAATAAGCTCAACTGAATAAATGTTTTATGTCAACAATGATGGCTAGTTTTGAAAAAAAATATACGCTAGAGAATTCTGTTAATCCAAAACCGACAGCTATCATCTTTACTAACAAGATATTGTAATTATCATATCACCAACATGCACACTTAGATATGCCGTACCCGAAAGTCTTCTCTATATATCTTCGCTATATTTTTTCATATACTGAAAGTATTTACATATGAATATAATACATTTCGAGCTTGGTGAGCAACATGCAGCATGCAACAAGATGCAACAGCCAATAGCGTAGGGAGGGGCCGGGGGGGGGGGGGGGGGTCAAAATGTTTGGTAATGGGTAATTGTTTGTTTGTTCACCTATTTTGTAGACTTTTTTGTGCTGGGAGCCCCCACCCCCCCCCCCCCTCCCCACCCCCCCACTTTTTGTAGAGAAAGTTTTATTTCCTATTTCGTCGCAAATATCGCGTTTTTTTTGTTTTTTTTGCTTTGGTGGTTTTTGGCGGAGGTGCCCCCCTCCTTCCCAGAATCTAGGTCCTCGCTACGCCCCTGGCAACAACTGAAACCTTCAACAACCCTTTTTGAAATAGCTGTATACATATATATCGATATACATCAATGTCACCTATATTATCTCCATCTCTATTAATTCATTAATTGAACTGTTTTCGTTAAGTGGATTACTAATGAATTGTTGTTATAATTATCAGTTCTTTTTGGTATACTTGTTATATAAGAACTCCCTGATTATCATTATTATCATTATTATTATTATTATTATTATTATTATTAAGAACTGAAAGTGGGGGGGGGGGGGTACATTTTTTGGGGTACAGTTTTATAGGTTTTATGCTATCATGCAGCCCATTAACTCTTTAACAAGGGTAGATTTTTCCTGAATAAGGATGTAAGAGGAGGGTACATTTTTATTTACAGGGGGTACAAATTTTACTTAAGGTTTTTTTCCAGAAAACTACCGTCCCCACTCCCCCTGTGACGTAATAAACGATCGGTCCCCTATTGTTTTTCATTCGACGTGCTGAAAGGGTTTAGCGATGTTACTGCTCTACTTTCATTTGTTTCGGGTTTCCTGTGGTTTGGGCGGCCATTTGTATCTGTGTTTTCTACAACGATGAAGACATTAACCGTGTTGACAGTGTTAACATACTGGAGTGCTAGGTGCCCCCAAATACGAGGAATTAGTCGTAAGGCAATAGGAACAAGCTTTGAATTACTTACTGTTAACACTCTTAAAAGGTACTGCTTCGAAGTTTCGCTGTGCGGTGGGTCCAGAGATCGAGGTATTGATTTTCGCGGTATCTGGAAGCTCAATTCACGTCCCGTTAATATTCTTGGCCAATGTAAATGTTATAAGAGAAGACTTGGGCCTGTACATGTTCGAGAACTTGAAGGAGCTATCAGTCATGAACATGAAGCTAGTCTTGCCCTCCTCGTAACCAACACTGGGTGAGTCATTTAAGCTTATTATAGTTTGATTCCCTACCAAACGGCCCAGATGATAAATTTTCCCTTATTCCAGAAAAAAGATTGGCTGTTATTCATGCTTATCTAGGGCTGCACCAGTGTTTTCCCCCATAATTTACCTCTGCAATTCCCACTCCCCAGCATGTGATTCTTTGCTTTTCACTTCCAGGGGCGGGGGGGGGGGGGGGGGGTGTCCTAGCTATAGGGTGCCCGTGACCCCCCCGCCCCCATTGTAAGGAAAGGAGTACTAAATAATAAAAAACTTGGCTGTTGCAATACAAAATAATCATGAAATCCAAATTAAAGAATATCTTAAATAACTTTTTTTTTGGTTCAGCATTTCCAAGGGGAAAAATAAGCCCCTGAGTGTGTTCTAATAGTTTACTATACTAGTACTTGCAAGATTCACCAAAACTCTTTCACAGTCTTGTCATAACCAGCCAGAGATTTGCTAATAGAGCATTTTGAGATACACTGGGGATTTCACCCCTTTATAGGCCTTTTGCATATGGCGTCATTTTACTACCACTACCATATGCATAATGCTTTGCAAATTTTCTTTCTTATTCAAATTTGTAATTCCTCATGAGAATAGTAAGACAATTGGCAGGGGCAGATTTAGGGGTGGCCCCCCTTTTTAAAAGATGTATTTTCTTTAAACTTGGCAAAATAAAAAATTTGCATACAGTCTTGAAGGTTTTCTCTCAGGACAAAGTTTTCCAGCCCACCCTTTCTTTGATTCCTGGATCTGCCCCTGATTGGTGCTATAACAAAAGAAAGTGAAAGGGATTGGGGTAGTGGTAGTAAATGATGCCATAATGCTAAAGGCCTATTACCTTTTCTTAGAACCAATGAGGCACACTCAGGGGACTTGAATGATTTACCTTTTTTTTGTTTCCAGTTTTACAAAGGATGCCTATGAGCATTTTATGAGTTCCACTTATCCATTAGCATTGACAGTTCTGGATACGACAGTTCTGCATCACTGTGATGAAGAAGTGCTTGGCCAAACAGAAGCCTTACACAGTACAACATATTTCCACAAAAACAATCTTTCTTTGAACAACTTATTAGATAACAAAAATGTAAAAGTTGATCACACAAAAATAGCACAGACTGATTATACAAAGCAATCATTGCAAGTTGAGCAAGATGACATTTACAAGGAATTGGTTTCATCACCACAAGACGATAATGATGATTTGACTCAAAGCTCCCACAATAACCATGGTAACCGTTGTAATATGCTACCACTACACGGAGGAAAAATAACATTATTTGAACTGAATGTCACTGCAAGGCAACTTCTGCCAGAAATAGTGATTGGTCGATCACTGAAGAAGTCATGCCATCCAATGCTTTTGTTGCATGAAGACAGCTAGTCCATTCAAAAACGTTTTTTGAAGTTCAATCAAAAAAATTTGTACTGATTAATGTATTATATTATTTTTCGAATATTTCTTACATAATTTTTAATTATTAATCTTATCCCAGCCTGCAGTTTAGCTGAATGTCCTGGTCTATTGATCAATATCACATCTGTAATATTAATAATTTCTGGCAAGTTTTTCCAAAATTGCACAATTAAAGCTCATATGACATGAAGTTAAGGTTGAATTCAATTCCAATAGCAAACAAGGGATTAAAAGAACCAAAAGCCATTTTAGCATCTTGAGTTATGCCATAAGAAATGCAAACAAAAAGATGTCACAAGGCCTAGTCACATGATAATTTGATTGCTTGCCTACTAGGCCATTTTTCAAAGCAATTATTAATATATCTTTAATCACTATGAAAATAAATAAGTAGTGCAAGTGGTTACAGGAGGGCAGTAGGGGAAACTAAATTCCCATGCTAAGACTACACTCCCAAGGGAAAACAAAACTCTAAATATGAAAACTCATAATATACAGTGTATAGCAGCAACAACTTAATTAGATAACAGTACTATGATCTTAGGTGATTTAACAGAGAAACTTTAAATGACTGAAAACTAAATGTGTACAACGTCTCCTGGTAAAAAGAGTTCCAGTCTGACACTAACGTAAGGTCGAAAAAAAGAATATTTGAAATGATTGGTACGAGCAGCTTTTGGTCTGATCTTATTATATATACTCGTGATGGCTTCTAGTGCAGGTGATGCATATAATATCAAAATACTTGTGATAATTAATATCACACAAACCAGATATGATCTTATACATTCGTGTTAAGCTAAGATATTTTCTTCTCAGTTCCAGAGAGTCCTACTTTAACTCTCTCAGTCTCTCAGGATATTCTTTGTTGGGGCCACATATTAGCTGGGTAGCCCTTCTCTGGACAGCTTCAATTGCCTTGATGTGCTTCACTAGATAAGGGTTCCAGACAGGGCAGGCGTACTTGAGGATTGGTCTCACCAGTGCCTTGGATGCAGTTTTATTTGAGTAACCAAATGTTCTCTTAATTAAGCCCAGGATTGGTTGGTGCTTGTGGTGGTCCACGTCTGGCAGTGCTTTGTTATCCAATGAGTACGAATGTATTATTGGATCTTTCTTCCTCGTTGTGTGTAAAACTTTACACTTCTCAGTTTTTAGTGTAACACACCAACTCTTGCACCAATCTGAAGCAGTTGACAAATCCTCTTGGAGCTGATCACAATCCGATTGATCTGTTATATGGTGATGTAAGACAGTGTCGTCAGCAAATTTGTGAAAACTTATTTGCAAGTGCTATTTCTATTTTGAAATTATGCTTTATGCCTTGAAAATTGACTACCTGACCAAGCCTTGTGACATCATCTTGTGCTTATGGCATCACAAATTAAGAAGCAAAAATGTATGGCTTTTGGTTCTTTTAATCAATCTTTGATACTGGAATCAAATTCAGCACCTCTCATACTTTCAGAAATGACCAAAAAATGTTCATGTTATATGCACTTTATTTTTAGTGTTACATATTGTTATTGTGTTCAATGGTAATAAGATTCCTCTGAAAAGCCCTTCCAAGCAAGTTAAATTTAAACCTATTTTCAAGTGCATTTGTTAGACAAATTGGGAAATGTACCAACAAGGCAAAAAAATGTGTTTCTTGCAGAAAAACGTTTTTATCAAAGACATGTTATTTACTGGCCAGGAGGTTTGGATAAGGAAAAAACTTTGCCCAATGTCTTGAATACATGGACCGCTGCCTGTTTTCAAGGCTGAGGGCACAGTTTTCCACTATCCGGACTGACTTTAGGATGGTAAATAACTTATTTATTTTTTCCCCATTGACTTTTTCACTTGTTTTGCATCCATTATTTCATGCACATGCACAGATGACGTCAGGATACCAGACTGCCAATCAGAATGCATGATTTTTAGGATACCAGACAGGAAAAAAATAAAATGCTATTTCATTGCAATTGTTGTAGTTATTGGATGTAGAGAGTTTTCACCTTCATAAACATAGATCAGAGACAAAACAAGGACATCTTTTTTTAATGATACAAGACTAAAGCTTTGTGCTTAATGGTTTAGGTTTATTTGTAATGACTGATTTAATCAGAAATAAGGTGACAGAGAGAATAAATATATATTCAAACAGTTCCCTGTACTTTATAGATTACTTAATATTATGATTGCTATATTACATAACTATACTATGGATTTGAGTCTAAAAATAAATATAATTTTTCTTCTTTAATACTGCATTCTCATCATTCAGAATGGGACCTGCATGGGTACTGGTATGTTTTCCCTAGGAATTAAGATATTCCAGCAACATATAATTGTAATGATCAAGATGCAAAAAACAAACAAAAAAAAAACAACTAATTATAACATCTCTGATCTCAGGCACCAATGCTGAACTATATATCATTAATAATAATAATTATATGCAATTATAACCTCCCTCCTAACCATCATATCTCCCCTTTAAAATATCAATACTAAATTATTAGTTTCTATTAGTTATAGTTATATGAAATTATTCAGACATATATCAATCTCATTATGAGGGAATATAATTAAGTGTAACATAGGACGAATGAGTATAGTCTTTCAACTGATAATATTTTCTGCTTGCATTCTTGTCCCTAGATCCTATTTATATCACAGAAAATTGAAGGCTTCCCTAGGAAACCTTTCAAACCAGATTCCAGGGTTCTTCAACAAAAATGTAAGATTGTACCTTTAAATTGCCCCTTATAGATAGCATCAAACCTATTTCAAATAAATCCTTATAAACGTACAAACATTCTTTTGTAGGTTTTTCCAGCTTTCAAGTGTAATCCTGATTTTTAAGCGATTTTTGAAAAATGGCCCAATAAATCTCAAAGCCGTGCCACTGGTGCGTATGATGTCATTGGGGTGATGCTAGACTTCAACAGCTCTCAAAGAATCTAATTGACGATTAGAATGAAGTGTCAATGGGTAACAACACAATATTAATTTTTGTTAGACATCTTTTTATCTCCAAAACTCCAAAACAACAACACACTTTGCTTGTAAAGAAAGATACGTCAGATAACCCCAATGACGTAAGCAAATCACTAGGTTTCAGGCGCTGTACTGAAAATTCAAGTGATTGGATGCTAGCTTTTTTAAAAGTTTGAAGTGTTGTAAAAAATCAGAATTACCCCAAAATGGGGAAAATCCTACAAAAACATGTTTGTAAGACCATTAGGGGCACTTTAAGGGTTTCCATAGTACTAGTTAGGCCTCCAATTGATTCCATGAAATGAGTAGGATCTGGGAAAGTAATACTGCATGCCTGGGTCTATACATGACAAGATAACGAGACATCTTTTGCAGCCATTCTTAGTGTCGGTCTCAAAATCCCTCCCCACTAACACAATTCTTTGATTTAAGCCAATCAGGAGACAGGCCTGTGACAGGCCATCCTGTTGATTTCCTACAAAATATAATTAAAAAATGAGACGCCACCCTTTTTCTAACATTCAAAACAATGAATGAAACTCCTTTTGTTTAATTTATTATCTGATGCACTTCAGTTCTTAATTTAATAACTAGCTAAGCCGTTGGAATGGAATCCCTGGCTGCAGTAAGCAGCCGTTGGTGGGGAGGGATTTTGAGACCGACACTAAGAATGGCAGCAAAGGAGACTAAGGAGAGTGCAATTTATTAAGGCATCCAGAGGGGTTTTGGACCCCTAAATGCATTACCTCAAATCTTGCATGGACTTTGTTTTGCTATACAAGTATATATTTTTTGAAAGCTAAATAAACATAGTTTTCAAAAATATATTCGAAATGTTTTCAAGTTTAGGTTAAAAATTTGTTGTGCCTTAAATGACATTTGACCATGATGCATGACATTTAAAAATTCCCACCAATGGTGGACTATCAGAAATTGTGCCACGGTCAAAAATGCATTTATTTAGTAGACTCTGGAGATATATGAGCCCAAAATGGTGTCTCAGATTTTGGATATCAGCTGCTATTGCATATCAAATTTGGATGTTAGAGTTTTTTTTCAGTGATATCTTTACAACGAAAAAGAAAGTAAAAAAAAACTATGAGTAAAACATGTTTATTCATTCAGACCAGTGAATACCCATATTTTGAACTATATTTATTTAGCTTTCAGAAAATAGACACTTTTATGGCAAAACTACCTCAAAGTCCATGCAAAATTAGAAGTAACGTGTACAGGGGTCCAAAACAAACCTCAGCTGATACCGACTCTGTACCTAGCTTAATGTTCTTATTTTTAAGCATTTCCCAACTCCAACTTTCACTCTTTTCTACATAATAATGATCTTAAAATCCTGTTCAGGTAAAAACTCTTTTTTTCTTTCTTTAAAAAGCAATATCCATAGGTTTGTGTTAAAATAAAAGCCTTATTATATGCCAAATGCAATAATGGCCGCTATTGACTTTCAGAAATAAAAACTAATCTTTAAAAATGAGCACCACCAGAAAGAGCAAGCAGAAATATATTGTATTTTTGGAAAGGTTTAGAATAGAATAGAATAGAATACTCGATTTAATGTAGAACATACACTTAGCTTATACACTAGTTTATAGTTTATTAAGTCTAATTCCAGTGAAATTATTTGGAATCAAAAATACTGAGGACCAACTAGCCTTGTTCTGGTGCTTTTCCGCAATTCTAAATTCTCACAACTTTAATTTTCAAGAGTTTAATATTTCTACCTCAAACTTTCTAACTTTGTTTATATGATTCTAATCTATAATTTCGATGTAGTGCTTACATATAATTAAAATATGAATTTAGAAAATCATGATAATGAAGTGGCGGCCATTATTGCATTCAGCATATTGCCTTAGCTATTGCTTTGGGTGGAACAAGACAGAAGTACTATTAAATTAATATATTTAATTATGTCAAATATTTCTTGCAACAATACTTAATTTTTTTGTCACGAATTCACTATTCTGAGCACTATCAACATCATTTTATTTTATTAGTTTTTTTCTATATCATGCATACTAGTGATATATGAATGATGAATCAGCTAAAAACAAATGAGGTCATGCAATTATATATCAAGTTATATGTAGGGGAAATCATTATATTGAGGAATAGATGATTGCCCCTCACTCCGTCCCACAACCCACTTGTTTAGTCCCTCTAGATCTACTGACAGTGAGTGTATTAATTCTGGCATCCTGAAGCCTAATATTATACTGACTAAATTAAACTAAGTATAAGAAAAGGCTTATAGCAACACCTGGGCAAACAAATTCTCATTGTTTGAATAATTATTGTATTCATTTCTCAAGATTTGTGTTCAGTATCTATGTTAACAGATTGGGCAAGGATGCATATCTTCACATTAATTCATTTGGCTCTAGGGACTATTTAGAATTATTCAATGAACATTTGGACAATAAAGGCAAAAGCTACTGCTAACACAGTAAAACCTATAAAGAAGACCACAGCCCAGTCATTATCTGTGAGCTTCTTACTCTCCTTGGTGTCAAGATCACTATCTTCTTCCCCTTGACTAGTGGATTCAGACAGGTGTTGTTTTTTTCTGTGAGATTGGGTCTTGATAGTAACAATTGGACTAAATACACCTTTAATTCCTGGGATAGAATCCAGAGTATCATCAAGAGGTTCACATTTTAGATAACGTACTGAGCATACCCTGAATCGATACTCCTTTCCTGTATCAGAATTGTGGATGGTGACAGAAGTTCTTGGACCCTCATATGCCTTGAACAAGGAACAATAAATTAATCTATAAGTAGTTCATAAGCTAGCTGTCTACCTTTCTAAGGGCTAGCTTGATGCATCATGGCATGAAATGCCAAAAAAAAAACTAATGAATAATCATATTAATCTTCTTACCAACATAAAATCCTGATTCTTGCCTACCACTTGGCTTTGTAGTAAGTATTCAATGGTATCACCTTTCCTGATGGTCTGCACAGGATCCCAGCTAATGGTAAAAGATGCTGGACGGACGTTCTCAGCTTTAAGACCTAATGATTGACAATTGACCCATAAATAAAACAGCTAGGGAGAGCATCAGGAGGTAATTGGTTTACTGTATCTAGATAAGATATATTGCTAGTTCCTGTTAGTAATAATCATTTAAGAAACACGCTCAAAAGATATGTAGACTGCAAGCAAGTCCCACTTTTCCATCCAGACAGTGCAAATGTTGTTTTAAGCTCTTGACTACGTCAATTTTGGATGCATCAATATTTCTGTTAAATTGAAACTCATCACAATCTGTTTTTGGGTATTATAAGTAAAAGATATTTTATAATAAAATTTGAACTTTTTAGGGGTGGGGGTGCATATGTCATATCGATGTGGAAATTCCAGGGAGTAGGGTATCTTCAAATATGGAAGTTTTTGGGGTTGGGTGGGGTCCTGAAAAAAATTTCCTGGGGGGGGGGGGGGACTGGAATTACACATTCATACTCTTGAAAGTAACTTTAATTCAAACATCATTGTACAACTGTAGAACTACTACTATCAAAGGAAAAGTCAGTTGTGTTAGACAGTATCATAAACAATACCCTAGACTGGCTGGAGCTGAAAGTGAGAGTTTTTGACAGGTGTGAAAAAGTGGTGGTAATTCATTCCTTACAGTGTTATCTGCAGTCACTCCTTTTTCTCTCCCTGCTCCCCACCTACTCAACTCCAATTTCTGTGGGAATCCTAAAAAAATTGTTTTCACTGAGTCTGGAGGGAAGAGTGGGTCTTGGTCTCAGTCTAAGGATGTGTAAAACAAATAGCCAAATGCAAGTTATTTTATTAAGTCAATAAAATCTGAATACCTTTGACAAACAATGGAGGTTGTATAGTAGTGTGAAAACTGTAGACTTCAGAATAGGGTCCTGTTCCTGCTTCGTTGCTTGCTTGAATTCGGAACTGATATTCTGTTCTTTCTTGTAGTTTTCCAACTTTGTGTGATGTAGTCGACCCACTGAAAACCATCTGAAAGCTTTAAAGATAACAATCATGAATATTATTGCCCTATTTCATTATGACGTCACATCAAAACAATCTATTGTTTAAAGGGTCATGGTTGTGAGAGGGGAACAATTAAAACAGCAACAACACAAAGAAATTTAATGTATAATGCATTTTATAGAACAAAGAAAAGCGTTAACAACCATCAAAATTAATTATGCTATAAATATTATTTTATTAAACATCAATACACCTCATATTTGGAAACCAGTCTAGTTAAACCCTAACCGTAAACTTTTCTTAGCAGAGGAAATTTTGTTCAAATTTCTATTGTTCTAGACAATTCTGTCCCCTGTGACATCATATTGAAATAGGCAATATCTATCTCACTAAATTCTATTAAAGTGCAATTAACCAGTATTCTACTACTAAACTGCCCATAATAACCTTTTTCTAAAATTCATTTGCCAAGTACTTACTTTCCACTTTGATCAAGCATCTCCAAAGTGTAGGTTACTCCAACACTGTCTTTGCTTCCCGATGATCCCCACCGCAGCTTGAGGCTCTGGTAAGAAGCTGATGCTAATTCTAGAACTGGAGCCAGGGGAGGTAGGTCTCTTGTGGCAGCCACAATAAGAGGACTTCAATGGAAAACACAATTAAATTCTTATTATAAAACTAATTTATTTCCTTCTCAACTTACATTATATAGTTATCAAAATAAAAACATGAACTGTCACCAGCTTATGTGTAAACAGTATATCCGTGAAATAAAAATTACTAAATAGCACAAAATAGTGCTAACTAAACAATAGAAAACAATATAATTTTTGTTACTAATATTAGAGTCCTTTTCACATGATTACTTTACCATGATGTGTTGTGAAGTATGTTGCAAACTTCAAAAGTATGTTGTTAATTAGCCAATGAAAATGCGAAGTTCAAATCGTACTTCCCAACTTGCTTGCTGTTGAATTGAAGTACAGAAGTTCAGCCTGAATCTTCAGGAGCCGGTTGTACAAAGCCTGGATAGTGCTATCTATCAGATAAATCCTTATCCAGTGGATAAAAACTATACAAATTCTATACACTGGATAACTCTTATCTGATGGATAACTTTATCCAGGCTTTGTACAACCAGCTCCTGAAGATTCAGTCTGAACTTCTGTACTTCAGTGGCAAGCAAGTTGGGAAGTACGATTTGAACTTCGCAACACGTCACGGTAAAGTAATGTGAAAAGGACTGTAAAGCAATGGAAACATATTGAAGTTTGGTCATCACCTGAAAGGTCCACATCCTATTTTATTAACAGCTTGAACTCGAATTCTATTTCAAGAAGAAGAAAAAACAAAGGATAGAAGGAAATATGTTTAAAAGTATTTCATATTCACTTAATATTTAGAAACATGTAAATGTAAAGACTTTTATTTTGACAATGACTCATGGGCAGCAAATAACAAAGAAAAATATATCAAATGAAAAAAATTATATGTATAATTTGAATGGAAATAAAAAAATTCTAGTAACTGCAGGGCCAGGGAAATAGAACACTATACCTGTAGGATGTGTTTGGCTGCAGGTCAACTATGTCATATTCCTGAATCGGACTTTCTTCATTCTCTTCTTCATTTTCATTATCAAGTTCCAGATCATAACTTATATTTCGAACACCAGCTATTTCAATATTGTATGATGTAATACATGCTCCATTATTGGCTGGATGCCTCCATCGTAGCCGCAGGTGAGATGAAGACTGATCTATCTAAAACAGTAATCACATTTATTTATTTTATCACATCAGTTATATGTTGGCAGATTTTATGGTTTTAAGGGTGTGGTCACACTGAGATTGGTTCATAACAATTGATTTTGAATCAATTCAACTTAAACCTATAAATGGGTTCACATTAAGTTCAGTTAAAGATTCGATGGCCATCCATTAAGATTGATGCACACTGGAAAATTGTCTGAAGGAAAATGTCACTTGGCCAAAAAAAACTAGGCCTAGATTAATCAGGAACGAAATCAAGTTTTAATTAGAAATTATCATTCACACCATCGGTACACTTTATTTTAGACATTATCTAAAGTAAACCACATTTCACTCTTGTCCAGTCTACTTTGAATCTGAGAAGAGATTAACCAAGTGAACATACCATTCTAACAGAAGATACAGCTGCCGGTGATGCTGGAGGGGTGTGGCATGTACTGACTGGGCTCCACAAGCTATGCCCTGCTGAGCTCAAAGCCTGAAATAAGTGAGCATGAAATTGCATGATCATGCATGGTATAAATAAGTGAGCATGAAATTGCATGATCATGCATGGTATAAATAAGTGAGCATGAAATTGCATGATCATGCTTGGTATAAATAAGTGAGCATGAAATTGCATGATCATGCATGGTATAAATAAGTGAGCATGAAATTGCATGATCATGCATGGTATAAATAAGTGAGCATGAAATTGCATGATCATGCTTGGTATAAATAAGTGAGCATGAAATTGCATGATCATGCTTGGTATAAATAAGTGAGCATGAAATTGCATGATCATGCATGGTATCAATAAGTGAGCATGAAATTGCATGATCATGCATGGTATAAATAAGTGAGCATGAAATTGCATGATCATGCATGGTATAAATAAGTGAGCATGAAATTGCATGATCATGCTTGGTATAAATAAGTGAGCATGAAATTGCATGATCATGCATGGTATAAATAAGTGAGCATGAAATTGCATGATCATGCTTGGTATAAATAAGTGAGCATGAAATTGCATGATCATGCATGGTATAAATAAGTGAGCATGAAATTGCATGATCATGCATGGTATCAATAAGTGAGCATGAAATTGCATGATCATGCATGGTATAAATAAGTGAGCATGAAATTGCATGATCATGCATGGTATAAATAAGTGAGCATGAAATTGCATGATCATGCATGGTATCAATAAGTGAGCATGAAATTGCATGATCATGCATGGTATAAATAAGTGAGCATGAAATTGCATGATCATGCATGGTATCAATAAGTGAGCATGAAATTGCATGATCATGCTTGGTATCAATAAGTGAGCATGAAATTGCATGATCATGCATGGTATAAATAAGTGAGCATGAAATTGCATGATCATGCATGGTATCAATAAGTGAGCATGAAATTGCATGATCATGCATGGCATCAATAAGTGAGCATGAAATTGCATGATCATGCTTGGTATCAATAAGTGAGCATGAAATTGCATGATCATGCATGGTATCAATAAGTGAGCATGAAATTGCATGATCATGCATGGTATAAATAAGTGAGCATGAAATTGCATGATCATGCATGGTATCAATAAGTGAGCATGAAATTGCATGATCATGCATGGTATAAATAAGTGAGCATGAAATTGCATGATCATGCATGGTATAAATAAGTGAGCATGAAATTGCATGATCATGCATGGTATAAATAAGTGAGCATGAAATTGCATGATCATGCTTGGTATAAATAAGTGAGCATGAAATTGCATGATCATGCATGGTATAAATAAGTGAGCATGAAATTGCATGATCATGCATGGTATAAATAAGTGAGCATGAAATTGCATGATCATGCATGGTATAAATAAGTGAGCATGAAATTGCATGATCATGCTTGGTATAAATAAGTGAGCATGAAATTGCATGATCATGCATGGTATAAATAAGTGAGCATGAAATTGCATGATCATGCATGGTATCAATAAGTGAGCATGAAATTGCATGATCATGCATGGTATAAATAAGTGAGCATGAAATTGCATGATCATGCATGGTATCAATAAGTGAGCATGAAATTGCATGATCATGCATGGTATCAATAAGTGAGCATGAAATTGCATGATCATGCTTGGTATAAATAAGTGAGCATGAAATTGCATGATCATGCTTGGCACAAATAATCCATAAAATTTACAACAAATATTTAAAATGTAGAGAAATCTAGTACATTATTTCGTTATCTTTGAATTCATGAATTTCAAAAGAAAATAACATGAGAGTAAATAACCTAATATGATGTTCAATTTAAGATAAATAACCAGCTATCAAAACAGGATAATCAAATTAAATACTTAGAAGTTATGTTCGATTCCAATCTTAATCTGAAATCTCATGTATCTTTTATCTCATGTAAGATAAAATGTGCCATTGGAGTATTATCTAAGGCATGCTACTATCTCAATCTGGATATTCTTTTTACTCTTTATTATTCCCTGATCTACTACTATCTCATCTATGGTATATTGTGGTATGGGGTCATACCTATGAAACGACCGCAAAACCTTTATGTATCCTACAAATTTCTATGACCGTACAAACTCCATTTTTATCAAACTTAAAATCTTGAAATTCTGTGGACTTGTTTACTTTCAATCTGCAGTCTTCATGTATAACTACTACTCAGGGAATCTACCTACAGCTTTTGACTCTTTTTTTTATTCTGTTAGTAGCAAGCATTCTTACAATACTAGACTTGCATCCAAAGCCTCATACTGTCTCCCAAAAATTATAACTAATTATGGTAAATTCAATATTAAATATGCTCAGGTCTGGAATTCTATTGATAAAAGCCTTAAAGGCTAAAGAGAGAAAAATTCAAAATAACTTAAATATCAGCACAGGGAGCCCACAGCCACTGGTACCCGTTTAAAATAAAATCTATCATACGTAAAGCTGATGTTACACTGGACGATTCGCAATGACGATTTTTTGCAATATGCTTTTGCCCGAAAAGTTGATGCTGTGTAACAAACCACGTACAACGATTTTCGAATTTGGCAACGGTTGCGAGTTTTTGATTTAGCTTCAAAAACTCGCAACGCTGATTGGCGAATTTTCAGCAAATTGATGTGTGTAACAGCTTCATCAATGATTTTTCGCGCAACGCCTACCCAGAATGCAGATCAATAGAAGTCAGATGACGGCCATGACAGAGTAAGAAAAACTGATTTGAGACATAGAGGAAATACTACAGGACCAAAGCCGTTTAGATGATTCAAAACATCTAAAATTAATTTTAATGCCACAAAAGAAGGGGAACACTAAAAAGGCATCAATTAATAAGATTAACTGGATAAAGTTTGGGCGACAAAGTCCCCAATGTTGCAGCGCAATGTTTGATTTGATCCAACTAACTGCGCCCAGTCTGGGACAATGTTGTTGCTTTAAATATTGCAAAAAATCGATCCATGTAACATGTTGATTTTCAAACAAACATTGCACAAATCAGCTTGTGTAGCATGAATTAAAAATTAATGAGTTGTTTCGTGAAAAATCGTTGTTGCAAATTGTCCTGTGTAACATCAGCTTAAAAGCTGGTGCTCCTGCACGAGAAAGCATTCTTCTTTTAAGAACATTGAACTGAACATAAACCATTACATTTGCCTTTAGTTAATAATTTCAACAAACTTAACATTTTAAATCATTTTTTGGAAAATAACAGTAATATGAGCACACTCTCTTAGAGACAATAAAAGCAATTAACTTGGTATCCCATTCCATGCACATCTTATTCTAATTTTCTTAAAAATAGCTTTAGCTTCCCGTGGATCTTTGGCAAGCAACAACTAATTATTATTATTATTATAATTGATACACTACAGGGCCCGGTAGTACGAAGGGTGGATAGCGCTATCCGATGAATAAATCCTTATCCAGTGGATAAGTCGATGCTGTTATCCAATAACTTTATCCACTGGATAAGACTTATCCGTTGGATAGCGCTATCCACCCTTCGTACAACCAGGCCCAGATAGTTATTTTCATTGATTGGTAACTGACCTTTACTCTAAAGTAGTAGTAGCTTGCAGGAACCACTCCTTTTCGCAGTTCAAATGTCTTTTCTGTACCCGTATATAGCTGCGTAAGAGAATTCTCATACTTACAAACTGTGTACCGAATAGTAATTTATAATAATATAATAATACAGCGTGACTTACTGTCTACCGGTACTGAAAATTAATATATTTTCTTACCTCAACAAATGTTTCTTCCTCCATCATCTCAAGGGTATATCCTGTAACTGGAGCACCATTTTCTGCAGGTGCCTGTAACCAAACAACATTTTTGTCATTGTGATGCAAAAGATAAATTGATTCGAGTGTTCACATATTTTCTTAGCCTGGCAAGCATATCAATTCTTGATCATGCACAGTACTTAGATTTAAAGATCTAAAATCAGGTATACAGCTATTTCAAAAATGGTTGTTGAAAGTTTTGTTGCATGTTTCTTGCAAAGCTTGAAATGTATTTTATTCATAAATTATGTAAATACTGTCAGCACAGAAGAAAATCTTATAGGATATTGTTCTATGATGCTATATACTAATCTCCCAATAAATCATCGATCCATCTCATAGCCGGGTATTGTTCTATGATGCTAAATACTAACCTCCCAAGTAATCTGTATAGCAGCTGCTGATCTACATAAAGTTTCTGGTGCTTTAGGAGGGTCTGGAGACCCAGGTGCGGTACTTAATTCAGAAACAACTGATGCTTTTCCAACCTAAACCATAACAAAATTTATTAAATGTGTGTTATTTAATTACTAGAAAAAAGCAATGTCAGTAATTAAACCTACCCCAGCCTCATTTGCTGCTCGAAGACAGAAGGAGTATGCTCTTCCAGGCTGTAACCCACTGATTGTACACAAGTTATCCACCCCACGATATATCTCGCGGAATTCTATACAATAAAGACATATTAAAAGTAACTTTATGTCAGTGAGCATTAAAAATTAAAATAACTGGCTAACCATCCCTTTTCACATATAACTATTATAATAATATAATTGCTGCGAGCGAAGCGAGCAGCGACACTAAACACGACAGGGATCCCTGTGGACGCGTGTTCCTGGGCTGTATATACCGTGGAAATCTCAATCAAGCGAGCGAGCTAGCAGGCTGGCTTTGGATGATTTCTGAATATGCAGTACTTTAGATCAGCAACTTTTTTCATCAATTTGTGCCTGGCCAACATCGCGCATATTTCTTTCCTTGTGCTTTGGCATCGGTTACCCGATTTCAAGTTTCACTTCTCAGGTTTGTGTTGTTATATTTATCAATTTATCATGCCAAACTCTACTTTATTCATAGCTGGAAGTATTCATCAAGGGGACGAACGTTTTAGTGAGATTTCCAGGGGAAGGCAATGTTTGTTCATGAGTTTTTGTGCCATTTTGTGCACTCAATCATGGCCAATCTCACAATGGAAAGCTTCCACAGTCGATCAGATATTAACAGATGTACTTGGATGCTCTTGAAAGATGACTCATCCCTGACTCAGAAACGATATCGCTGACCTATCTGCCTGATAGAGCTTGTTGGTCTTCGCTCATTGACACAAACAAAACAAATCAATTGCCGTTACTGTTGTTATATACCAGTCAATACCACCATTCTGTATTAGTTTATCTGGTACATGTTTTTAGCCATAGTTATCAAAGAGAATAAGGACATGATGGACATGCATATATTCCACTTTCAATTTTATCTCGTTACTGTTGTTACTGTTCTTATAGTTATCAAAGAGCATACGGACATGATGGAAATAAATATATTTCACTTTAAGTTTATCTTGTTACTGTTGTTATATTCCATAGTATGTATTATTGCCACCACTTCTATCTAGTAGCAATATATATTGTGTGACATATCTCCGCTTGCAACTATGTTTGCTTATGTTTGATTATGATCACAAAATTCACTTCGTCGCAGCAATTCACTTTCATTATGAAACCGCTTGTTAATAATAATAAACTTTTAATTAAAGGGTAAGGATCGTGGAGTAACCTGTGTGCAAGGACATACCTTTAGAACCCATCTTCTCTACTTCCATGGACAATAGATAAGCAGTTATTGAAGCGCCACCATTAAAATCTGGGGGATCTGAATAAACAAAGGAATGAATGAAAAAAATAATAAATAAAGCTGACAGTAATTTTCTTTGTGGATTGTAGCAGTCAAATCACATACTAGCTAGACTGATACGTGTATATTAGTCTGGCAAATAGGTATTATATCAGTTAAAGATTGATCACGATTGTCCTTTTTGGTAATACACAAGATCAACACCCCAGATCTCATGTCGGTCAATTAACGGCCGTCTGACAGCCATGGTCGATCGCTACCTTGCCATTGTGCAGCAGACAACACCCCTGGTGTCGGACAACAAATGACTGTTAATCGGTCAACAAGGGTTCTGTTTATTGGCTCTCTAATGGTTGAGAAATGGCTGTGTAACACTTTGAACATTTCAATTAACCGAAAACAATTCATGTATATGAAAAATGTATTTATATTTCCTTTCGGAAAAGAATGTGTTCTGAATGAAACGTCAAGTAATTTCTTATTCGTGATTTGCGATCGTGGGGATCGTATAAGTACCAGGATTAATAATTATTGGTGTGTCAGCTGATTAATGACCATGGTCGGTCGACACCACACTGTTACTTCACCATCACCCAGCCGTTGCGTGGCCGACAAAAGACCAACTGTTGGCGTATTGTTAAATGCCCGACTATCAGCCATCAAACGACTGACTAACTCCCAACAAACCGCTGTCAAAAACGGCCGAATTACAGTGTTTTTGCACAATAGTTTTTTCACACACTTAAGTATTTTCAGACAAATCTTTGGTCCTTTCGCACAAGTATTGGCAGAGTGTTCTCGCACAGGTATAAGAACAAGTATAAAAACATGTGTTTTTTTATTTAACAAATATGCATTGTAATTTCTATTTATTTTGTAATAAAGGTATAAGCCATCTTCAAGGTTTAGATCACTACGATTCCATGGTGTAGATGTAAGATTCTTCAATTAAAATAAACTTTGTAAAGAGAGCTTTATTTTTCAGTTTATTGATGTGTACCGTGTGTTAAGGTGACAACCATAGTTACTTTATTGATGGTTCATTGAAAATCGGAAGCAGAAGAATACGAAAGCAAACCGTTTTTATACCTGTGTGAGAACACTCAATACTAATTGTGCTAACGGACCAAAGATTTGTCTGAAAATACCTGTGCAAAAAAACTATTGTGCGAAAACACCAGATACCAAACGGCCAACAAACTACCATCAAACTGCCATCAAATGGCCGACATGATAACTATCTGGGGTGCTTGTGTATTACCGTTCTTTTTATTAGTTTAATGCTTCAACTGTAAACATATCTTACCCCAGTATAGATGAAGTGCATTGGCTTGTGGTTTGTGGATTTTAGATAGGATTGGTGGATTAGCTTGTCCTGGACACACAGGTGAAGTACGTACTTTAGAAACCCGTGACCACTGAAATGTGTAATAACAATTTCATGTCAACTGAAGAAGCTTTAATTATTCTGTTTGCAGCTAAGTGTGTCATTTTTTGATTTCTAATAAAAAAATGTGGCATTGTTTGAATTACCTCACTTGATCCTCCCTCACTTAAACAAGCTACTCGAAGTTTGTATGAATGCCCTGGTGACAGACCATTCAAACTTTGCTCACAGTCTAAACCACTGTATACCTCTTTGAAGGGACCACCTAAAATAAGATAAAGAACACAGTTTAATATATGCAGCTGTAAATGAAAAAGGTAAGATATCATTCAGTACAGTAGGTATTTATCATATTTTGTAACTAGCATAATCAATCAATTATCATAACCATCACACGCTGCAAAGGGACCAATCCATCACATCCACGACCACTACACCCTGCCAAGGAATCCATTCATCACAACTATGACCACAACACACTGCAAAGGGATCCATTCATCACAACTATGACCACAACACACTGCAAAGGGATCCATTCATCACAACTATGACCACAACACACTGCAAAGGGATCCATTCATCACAACCATGACCACTACACCCTGCAAAGAGATCCATTCATCACAACCATGACCACTACACACTGCAAAGGGATCCATTCATCACAACCATGACCACTACACACTGCAAAGTGACCAATCCATCACAACTATGACCACAACACACTGCAAAGGGATCCATTCATCACAACTATGACCACAACACACTGCAAAGGGATCCATTCATCACAACCATGACCAAAACACACTGCAAAGGGATCCATTCATCACAACCATGACCACAACACACTGCAAAGGGATCCATTCATCACAACCATGACCACTATACACTGCAAAGGGATCCATTCATCACAACCATGACCACTATACACTGCAAAGGGATCCATTCATCACAACCATGACCACTATACACTGCAAAGGGATCCATTCATCACAACCATGACCATAACACACTGCAAAGAGATCCATTTATCACAACTATGACCACTACACCCTGCAAAGGGATCCATTCATCACAACCATGACCACAACACACTGCAAAGGGATCCATTCATCACAACTATGACCACTGCACCCTGCAAAGGGATCCATTCATCACAACTATGACCACTGCACCCTGCAAAGGGATCCATTCATCACAACTATGACCACTGCACCCTGCAAAGGGATCCATTCATCACAACCATGACCACAACACACTGCAAAGGGATCCATTCATCACAACTATGACCACTGCACCCTGCAAAGGGATCCATTCATCACAACCATGACCACAACACACTGCAAAGAGATCCATTCATCACAACTATGACCACTACACCCTGCAAAGGGATCCATTCATTACAAATATGACAGTTACACCATGCAAATTAGATTAATTGGTCAATTAGTTGACGTGATGAATGTTAATACCTGCATGAGTTAATACCAGCCTTCCATTTTTAAAAGATGATTCATAATTGCAGGATAAATACAGACTATTGTATTTTATTGTAATGTTGTTGACGAATTGAAAACACACTAACGTCTTGCAAGCTAGCCTCTATACAGTGTGGTTGTGTTTTATGAAAGCTCTCTCTGTTGGGTGTTTTATTATGATCAGGACTCAAAATAACAGCAAGTCATATGCTGGTCAAGATGTCTGGCGTATGATATATATTTATATTTTTTCTAAATAAAAATATGGCTGGTCAAGATGTCCATTCAAAACTGTATTTGACCAGTCAAGTACCAAATTTGGCCAGATATTGACTGTTGACCAGCAATTATTTTGTGCCCTGATAATGATAAAAAAGGAGCTGTTACCTTTGCCATCATCCATCTCTAGGATAAATCTTGATATTACAGTTCCACCACTGTCTTCAGGTGGATCTAAAGTAATACCAAAATACATGTAACGTAATTTAATATCATACATGATTGTAATTTACACTGGACATGAGATAAAGTATGCTTCAGTTCTCCTTGACTTACTTACCCCAGGTTACTGTAAATGAAGATATCTTGGGTTTACCAAGTAGCATTGGAGGTGAAGGACGGCCTACAGCAGAGAGACATACATTTTCATTAGCTTTCATTGTATAATTTAGGTAGTTATTGTGTCTGTTTTGATTATTTGTTACCTGGTCGCTCTGGTGTTGTAGTAAACATAGCTACTTCACTCCATTTGCTACTACCCTGGTTATTAATTGCAGCAACCTAAAACAACAAAAGAATATGCTCAAGATAACTAACAATAATTGGTTACATGTAATACTTCCATATTTCCCCCTTTATAAACCCTCCAACAAACAATTTGATGATACATACATAGCATATAAATTATTAATAACAAATCAATTACAATAACAAAATCATGGACTAAAACACTTGCAACTAAATATCAGTAATAATATTCAGAGAATGTACTACTGACAGTTACAGTGTATTTCTAGTAATCAATGTACTCACCCTAAATTTGTATGAGGTATTTCTTTTCAGTTTTTCAATTTTATTATGCTGTTCAATTCCTCTGTATGCTACCATAAATCCATATGCCTAGCAGAAGCATATAACAAAATAAAATAAACAAAGCATTATGGTCCAGTTAGAAAACAATGAACAAGTTGCATGGAGTATTTTAAAGTGTCACAATTTTGAAGTTGAGTACAATATTTGCTATTTGAAAAAAGGCAGCTTTAAACCCTTTTGCTTTGTATACATGTATCAATGTGAATTTTGAAAGTAAAAAAAATGTTCTGAAAACAGGTTTTGGTACCCAAAAACTTTGAATATTTTGGAGCATTGCACCAAAGAAATGTGTGGCTGTTACACGTTTAAACCCCCTTATGAGTTTCTGATCATATGTCATCGACAATGACTGATTGGTTGGTATTTTGTGTTTTAGCTTTTGTTCATAGAACATTCATAGTATTTTCTTGAAAATCTTTCATTCTTTTAAGTCCATCAGTAATGGATGCAGCACAACCACATCCTTGACATCCTTTGAAGCAACCACAGTGCATCATGTGTTCATCTCACAGCTCGATCATCATTGGTCTAGCATATACTGATTAGTACTGATCCAAACGGTCAATTAGTATAGTTTAACTATTAACACTATTACTTCCTCAACAAACGAAATACTCACTGTGTTTTTGTCTTCCATTTCTAACAAATACTCAGTTATTTCAGCTGTAAATGAACAAATAAAGAGTATGAAAATTTGATTTTGTGCATTTGGTTATAATAAATGTTTTTAGGTGTAAAGGTCATGTTAAGCTAACCAAATGAGTGATTGATACTCACCTCCATTACTTTCTGGTTTATTCCATGATAATGTCAAATAATTATGCCCTGCTCTCTCAAGATGAGGAGCATTTGGACCATCTGGAACACCAGCACTTGTAAATGCGCTCAAATCTTTGCTGAATTCACTGCAATTAATTGTGATGACATTATTCACTTCCTTACAAATTCATAACATCTTCAAAAAGTGACAAATACACAATAATTTATTTTTCTTGAATACTAAATAGTATGGTAAGGTAGTAATAGGGTTGGAGTGGTTATTCATGGCCAGTTGATGGTAAGGTTCTGCCACCCCCTTCTATGTCAAAATAATAATAATAATAATCTTTATTTTATATAGCGTCAATTCTAAAATATTTCAACAACGCTTTACAATATATACAAGATAAAGAAAGGAAATATGAAATGCACCAAACATTTACAAAGGCAAAAATAATAATAAGTCTTAAAATACAAAATAGTATTGAATAGGTACATAATTACAAGTATTCATTAAAACAAAGTAAAAGAAATTAAAAAATAAATAAATAAATACAAAACATTCAAGGTTCTTTAATGCTGGTTAGCGAAGGTTTGGAGACTGGATCTACAATGTGTAAGATCTTTGTCTGGGAAGACTTGAAATTCTAACCATTTTCAGATTTTTTAATGTGATAATAATTTTGTATTTTTCAAGGCAGCACCTTGATGGCAAACTTGCACTGTTCAGAGATTGGGTTTCCTGGCCCTTCTTGCACATGTTGACACAACGGAATTTGCGGAATATATTATTTACCCTTCCAATTTTTACTTTGTTTAGTAACTGTTCTTTGTTATTTTGTTGAGTTTTGAACTGACTATAACTCCTAAAGATTAGAAGACTTTGATGGCTTAAGACTGCTGTTAATTAAAGACTTATATTGTTTATAGCTTCTCACTGACTTTCTGACATTTCTTAATGGACAGGGAATAAATTCCTCAAAAACTTGAATTCTGGCATTTGCTGCTTTATATTATATTATATCACTGAAGAGTGCTTTTATTTTCCTAAATATCGAATATGTGATGAGACATTTGTACATATTAAGCAATTTTGATTTCCTTACTCCACAATAATAAAGATTTGACTTGACATTGAAACTCTAGTTTAGGTGTTTATTTTATTATTTCTGTGCTAGAGTGTGCACATGATCAGTGCTAGGCTAGACCATAGTAACTATATATGTCTAGATATCCATCATTGAAAAGTGAAAGCTTAATTTGTCATACAAATAGCTGCTGAGGTCTTATTAGACAAGAACTTGGTATTTGTACGATGTCTGAAAACAAAGTTTCGCGTAACGTTCATAAGCATATGAAGTAAGATTGATAAACATTTAAATATTGATCTGTTAACAGCATAGTTAGTGAGTGACACATTTGCATATTTAGACCCCTCACAATAACTCAATAACTGAAACCACAACTTCCTGCACAACAGGCAGAGGTCTAACCAATACAAGAAGCCAACTTTCTTACCTTGCACCTATATCATTAATAGCTTGCACCCTAAACAAACATTTAGTTCCTGGTTGAAGTTTGTGAGATAGTTTAAACTGCTTTTGGTTTCCACTGTAAACTTTATAGTACTTCCCTGTGCCTTCACCCTTGTCCCACTGCAGCTCGTATGTTTTGATGGGTGATCCATGGTCATTTGCTGCCTAAGTCAATGACAGTTACATACTTAGGATAAATGACAACATTTTCTCTTTCAAAAACAATAAAGGTTAATACTATCGGCACCCCATACTGTATCAGATTAGATTCTAATGTCAGCCGATTAACAGCTGTTTGACAATGGTTTGTCGGCCTTTTGACAATAGTTTGTTGGGCATTAGTTGGTCGTTTAACAGCCGATAGTTGGGCGTCTGACAGCCGATAGCCAGGCGTTTAATGACACGCCAACAGTTGGTCATTTGTCGGCCTCGCAATGGCTGGGTGATGGTGAAGTAACCTTGGTGTAACAGTGTGGTGTTATAATAATAACAATAAAGTTTTCAATACACTGCACAAGGTTCCGGACCCACCAGGGACAGCGAGCATGGCAGCAATGTGGTGGACCCCAGCCCACCTCAAAGGTGAGCAGTATAGCATCCACCCCAACTGCACCACCCTTAGTGAATCCAATATCCCGCACAGTGCATGTAAAAAGGATGGATGATGCACAATGATGGCGAAGCTCTAGTTGGAATGGAAACTCTTGCCTATGACCTTCGATAACCGGTTTCATGAATAAAGCGGCAGTCATCAAGATACAAACAAATATGGTGCCTTTAGGAGCTGCCAAATGCAACAAAAGTCAATGACATATGCTAACAGTTTAATGTTATATTTAAAAAAAAACATAAACATTTTAAAATTAAAATAGAATGAAAAATAAATTTTGAGAAATATTCTTTGGAGAAATAAAAAATGTCTCACGTTTGTAGGTCATTTCTCTAGCATATGAGAGAGCCGATAAACAGAACCCCTGTTGAACGATTATAATGGCCGCACAACGGCAAGGTGATAGTAGTGTAATGGTGGGGTGTCGACTGACCACGGCTGTCAGATGGCTGTTCATCGGCTGACATTAGATCTGGGGTGCTGATCTTGCATATTACCCAATAAAGGATTACACTAGGATTTTTTAAAGCATTTAAAGTGCCTATCAATCCTTATGGTTTAGTTTGAAAATCACTTCTACATGTGGGGAATAATATGATGGCACAGTTTTACAGGATATGGACTTCTCATTTCAGAAATGTAAGACTTAAAAATGCAAATCAGATGACATCAAACCAGGATTCATTTAAAATACAAAATTACTGTTCTGTAAGGTATTGCCAGCTTTCAATTAATAAATGATTTTTATTAACAAATATCTGTTGTAGTAGAGTATTGGTGAGTTTACTTGAGAGTCACTGGTAGTAAAACACACAAGAAAAGAGGAAAAATACCTTGGTTGACATCATCTCATTTGCATTTTTAAATCTTAAACCTTTATATTTCTGAAATGAGAAGTTCATGTCCTGTAAAAGCGTGCCATTGCAGGGGGATCCAGGATTTTGTTCAGGGAGTGATGCATGGCAGGAAGTCAGCCCAGGGAGGGTAGCAACCCTCAGAATCAAATAAAGAATAAATTTATTTATTTCGTATTAGGTATCTTCAAAATAGGGGTAAAAGTTGCTCAGGGGGGTGGGGGTGCACACCCCTGCACCCCCTATATCTGCCCCTACATTGTATTATACCCTACATTATGTGATTTTCAAACTTAACTGTCAGAGTTGATAGGCACTTTAAACAAGTGCCAATTGGTCAATTGCCAGTTGCACCTATTATTAAATTATTAAACAGGAACAGAAACTAATGAGTTTTTGGCATCAAACAAGCCTTTTCTTAATTCATAAAATATGGGAACACATGGATATTCTACATAAAATTGAGAGTAAATAATGATGAACAACAGAGAATAGTCCCTTTCACAGTTCCCTGCACCATCATGAAAGGTAGCAGAGCCTTTAATTTGCATCGAAGCGAGACGAAGTTGAGCTTGAAATGATAGGGATAATTATTCGCATCTTTATCGATCATTGCAAGCTTACCGTTCATCTTGCTTCGATGCAAAGGCATGGCTACCTTTGAAGATGTTGCATGGAACTGTGAAGGGGCTATTTTTCAAGACCCCAATTATTAAATAATATAATTATGCTTACATTCCATTTGATGTGGAAGCTTGTCTTTGTCTTATTGATCATGTGAGGAGGAGAGGGTACAGCTGGTGCTGCACTAGGGGTCTGGGCAATTGCTTCAGGAGAATAATCCCCTTTGACTTTATCTTTGACGGCACACAACCTTTAGATAATTAAAAACATCAATTCAACATGTACAGTTTGCTTTTATATTTTGCAAAATGAAAAATGAAGTGGTCAGTTATATATAGTTTGTTATAAAATAACTGTTATAAATCTTGCAATCTGATTGGTTAGGAGCATGTGCTTTATAAGAGTACATATATACAGCATGCACACACACTTTCTATTTTCTATTTTTAAAGAAATTTTAAAAAAACATGCTTGCTGTGCTGTGAGCAGTTGTAATCACTTGAGGATCGACAGAACACTTTAGAAGTGTTGAGAAGTATTTTGCTACATGCCATGCTTCTCCTAAAACTTCTCTCATGTTCTGCCAATCTCCATGTGCTTTATAACTACAAGCAGCATGGCCACAAGCTTCCTATTTCTATACCTGAATCTATAAGTCATTCCTGGTTTAAGGTGCTTTTCCTTGTGTTCAGTATTCATCCCACTAAATTACAAAGACAATAGTAGTTAGGAAATGTATTATTTTGAATTACTTCTAAATTTTGTACAAACTTTGATTAAAGTGGGACAAGAATGAAATGAATGTAGTTAATATTTTTACATTTTTGACATCCTTATACTCATTAATATTTTAAAGCTATTTTGTGGTACAATAAAGGGAACGTCCTTAAAACAGGGGACCACCATTAATGTAGTCATCCGAGCCATGTGAAGGTCTTAATTACCATTTGCAGATGTATTGACAAAGGCAGCACCTTCTCAGTTATTTTAAGACCCAGAGTGTTGGTCAAAGAAAGTCCAGTGCTCAACCAACTGAGCCAATTTACCATCATGGTGGAATATATATCACCAACACATTACATACCTGTAGATATTACTGTAGCTGGTATTCTTTGTAGCCATCTGAAGTTCAAATTTGCATTCCAATAAATGGCTATTGTTACTTGTTTGATCTGTCCAGGAAATTTTAACACTTGTACTGTCAACAACATCAACCTGAAAGGATATAAAAACCTATTAAGGACGTTCATGGGCATGCAATGCTCACATGCATCCTTTCTACACATGAGTTTCGTGCACGTGCGCTCATCTTCATGACGTCTTTGCAATGTTTTGATGGGCAAAATATTAAGAACACAACTTTTTCACTTCTACAAACACTTAAGCACTTGAACAAAGTCAGGGACATTACAGGAAAAATTTTAAAAATCTGTCGATAGGATCTTTTGCTCATGAACGTCCTTACTACAGATTTCACCGAAGTGTGGCACACGCTAATAAAATTGTCTGCGTATTTGTGTGCAAATCCGCTGACAAACATCAACGTTTTAGTCTGCCTTCCTTTCTCCACGGGTCGGCATCCATTTGATGAGTTGTGGAGAAGAAAATTATCAAAAGGATGCCAACCCGTGGGGAAAAAAAAGTAAGACTAAAACTTTGATGTTTGTCGGCGGAGTCACACATGTCTGGCACACAAATATGCAGACAAGTTTTTTAGCGTGTGCCACACTTCGGTGAAATACGTAGTAAACTTTGCCATAATTTTGTCATCAATATTTTTTCATGCAACTTATGAATGGATTTGATGGACTTAGAGACTCCCTTTTATAAGAGAAACCAATGAAACACACGGGAATTGAAAATTTAAATTATGAAAACAACAATAAGTGATGGAGTCACTGAATAAATTGCCTTTAGTTATTTGTTGTTGTTTTTGGACTGAAGTTGGTAGTATATGCTCAAGAACACTATTGTACATACTTATTTTAATAGGAAATGAGTGCAAATCACAAGAAAGAAGAAAATTAAAGATTTACATAGATGTGTAAGCATAAGGGGATAAAGATTATTGAGGAAATTGCAAAAAAATGGAGCTCAGAATTTGTTACGATTTTGGGATCACAGGAAGATTGAAAAAAGTTATTCCTTTTGTGTGCCAGTTGTTCTCACAAACAGCACTCACACAGTACCAATGCCAAACCATATATTGTTAATAATCAGTTTTATTTTCTCACTGACAATTTGAAATCAGGCAGTACATGCAACTTCCGTCTGGAAAAAAACAAAAGCTAGGTCCCATTCCCTCTATGTTTGAAATCAGTGAATGAACATAATAGTGAGTTCACCTAAATAATAAAGAATTTTAAGAAATACATGAATGAAGCCAATTTGTTTACTATAGTAAAACTCTTCCTTTCTTAACATATATACATGTAGAACATTGACATTTATTACCTCAGGTGGTCTGTGAACCTTCAATCCTGCTGCTTTTAATTTTTCTGAAAAGTAGAATAGAATAGAATGGCATAGAATATAACAGAAGAGGAATAGAATGGAAGGGGATAGATTGGAATAGAATAGATCACAGGCGAACCACCTTAATAAATGAAGGAAAACAAGGATTTGTATTTGGTTTTATCAATAAAAGACTTTTTTCTGTGTGCACTGTTGTTTTTGACATTTCCCTTATCCCCCTTAGTAGCAATTGTTTCCCCAACTACATAGACCACTTTCATAACTAGCGGAAAATGATTTTTTCAAGTAAACAAATATTTTAATGTTTTAGCATTGTCATATCAAAGAACCTCCTGAAATAGGCATGTTTGGAAGGTTTTGATGCTCTGGCTAAAATTGCAATGAAGTTATGCTCAATGAAAAATGTAGAGATTTGTATGTAATTTTCTGTTGAGGCCTTTGTTGCCTCGTTTTGATGTTTTTCTGATTTTTCAAATTCTTCTAGCTTCTTGCAAATTTAACCGTTTTTTCTCAAACTTTCACAAGTTATTGGTATAAAGAATGCCTATCCTATGATAGCTTTCTTTTTCTTAAAACTTCAATTTTAAATATTATGATAATTAGTGGTGGCTATTATGAAAGTCGTCTATATAGTATACTAACAAGGTAAGAAACTTCATGGGCTTCCTGTGGAAAATTCAAGATTTGACGAAGGAAAACCACAAATTTCGCACAATGTACTAGGTTCTTTTTCTTTCGGAGCCAAACTATCATGCAAAATTTGTGGTTTTCCTTTATCAAATCTTGTATTTTCCACAGGAAGCCTGTGAAGTTTCCTACATTGTTAGTATATTATATGTAATGTGAAAAAAAATTGCTACTAAAGGGGATAGGGATGATATCAAAAGCAACACCACACGCAGAAAAAAGTCTTTTACTGAATCAAATACAAATCCATGTTTTCCTTCATTTATTAGAGTGGTTTGCCTGTGAATAGACGTACAATAACCCATGACCCACAAAATCATGTTGACTAGCGCTCCCTGTCTTGACTTTGGCATACTACCTTCAACATGTGAGAGTCTCTTTTGAACTGATTGCACATGACATTGACATTGAACCTCAATCGAAGATAAAAGTCCATGTTCGTGATGTGTATATAGTCTCTCTAATTCAACCAAAGGTTTAAAATAATTGTTCAGGAGTCTTTTTAAGTAATTCAAAATACTCACAGATTGTGTCTCATATAAGGTCAAAAACCACTTGGCTATGCCTCATGCTTTACTACTCACATTTTGATAGGGTATAATATGGTAATCAAAATCCATGATCTTTTCTATAATTTTGATTGGCTGATTTTTTTCTCGCACAATGTGATTCACCTGGCACAGAAACTCATAAGGGGGTTGAAATGTGTAACACTATAACCACGTTCCAGAATATTCAGATATGCAAATTAGATTTTTTTTGACCATATTTGGAACTTTAAGCTTGATTCAAGATGGCCGCTTCAATAACATTCAAACTTCTTACTGAATTTCCTGGCTTTCAGAGGAGATTTACTGAAACTGTCAATGGAACATAATATTATGGTATATCTGTGTTTAGTTTAATTTAGAGAGTTTTTGAAGCATGAGGGAGTTGACGGTGCAAGCTTTACCCCCCTCTCTCCATAAGTGCTCTGTTTTAAGAATATTCAAAGCTGAAGCTACACGGATTAGAGAGAAGTCAAAACAGACGTGGAGATCCTGAGGATCGACCTGTGGACCTCTAGCTCCGAAGGCCGTGCACTAACCAACTGAGCTATGCCTGGACAAATGGAAAACACCCAAATATATATTTTTTTCCCTATTGTTTCATTTCTCGATAACAAAAGACATGTATAAGCTGATATATCTAAAGTTGCAGAATTTTTTTTGGTGAGGTGTAGATATATTATACACATAAGATTATGCATTTATTACATATGAAGGCAATATATTTTCCAATAGGCAATAAATTGCAAATAAGGCAAAAAACAAATTATGGTGAAAATCATCTCCTAAAGCTAAGTACTTGAAAGTATTTAGAAACAATTTCCATAATATTGAACAGAAACAAAATCTTTACGCTAAGCCTAACTGAGAAATGGGAGAAATGGACTAGTTTCATTATTAGATGTACATTTAATGTAATAAAAACGTACAATGAAAGCTTATATATACTGTTGACTTGCATAACAAATCGGGGCGCTCTAAGCTAAACGACGATTTTATCTCAAATATTCTTCGATTCTCGATTTCCGGTTTTTAAGACATCCTACGCACGATGTAAAAGAATAGTCTAAAGAAGTAAGGGAAGACAAATTTTGAAATAAATCTTTTTATCGGAGCTTTCTTACCTTCTTCGATAGATAAACTCCCATCTTCAATTCCTGTATTTTCGTCGTCATTTTGCTTATCTCGTAGTTGGCTCAATCCTTGGACTGGGATTTCAATAAGTTGATTACAGTGACCAATGCATTTTTCCTCTTCTTTGTTACTGCTTCCTTTACGTTCTCTTAGCTTTTTTTGAAGTTTTTCTCGTCGTTTTTCGAGTCGTTCATCGCTTGAATTGTGTCTCTGTGGGTCAGTTCCATTCGCTTCATTTTGGCAATTCGAATGAACACAATGTTGATCCAGTTTACTCAATATTTTATCCAATTCCTCGTTAACTTCATCATAAACATCGTCTTTACTTTGAAAAACCATTGACTGGCCAGTATCTGGATCTACAAGTTTAATAACCTGCGGCAATGGCGTTTCGTTTTCAGGAAAACTGAGACATATAGTTGCTCCTGAAGAAGTGTGTAAATCAACCCGTCTTCCAACTTCATCTTCTTCTTTTGGTAGCGAAGTCTTCAACTCAGTTGTCATGACAGTCTTTCGATATCCTTACTAAAAGCTTTTAAACCTCCTAGAAAATCCTCACACAAACGATGAAAACTTCGAAGTGTGATGACCCAAAGTTAATTTTCTAAATAAGATCAAAAAAGTCTGAAAGACACTAGTTGAATAAGATATTCCAGTGTTTGCTTTAGCTCTCACTTTGACGGTCTCTCGATACCCATTTCTTTGAAGAAGAACTTACCAGATGGTGAAGGTACAGTTATAGGATATTCTCTGTCGTTGTTATGTATAAAACGGCAATAAAATCGTATTTTTTTAGGGATGAAATGCCGTGTAAAGTCTGTGAGCAGCTGTGAGCCACCGACTTCTTTCCACGTATGGTCTTTTTGTTTTCTTCTTACCTTACAACCCGCTGACATATGCGATCCAGAGCGGGCTCAAATTGCATTGTTCTTTGTCCATTTCCGGTGTCTGTTCCAAATCTTGACAGAAAAATATGATAGCTGCAAGGAACTTTCATTGCTTTTTAAATGAAACGACACATTTTATAAAAAATAAACTATGACTCAAGCAATAATTCCTTATCAAGGAAGTGATACAAATATGTAGGAGTTTTACAGTAGGTTGTATCTGGACTAAATTGTAACAAGTGCCTAGCAGGTCATACCTGGAGAAATGGCACGTCCAGTGATATGTCCAGCTACATTGATCTGATCTTTAATTGTCTTGGTCTTGTGTCTGCATGAACGGGCATACCTTTATTTATCCAGTAAAGACAATGTTACAGTTCAAATTCAAACCTATATATATATATGTGATAGTTTTAGGGTTTTAAAAAGCCTACTGACAGACAGCTCAAAGCTATAGGTTACGTGTCAAGGTATTGATCAGAAGATTGCCCAAGTGTCTTGGGACTCAACAAACTTTCATAAGCCATTCCAAACAACAACACAAAAATTCTACATTTCAGCTGCTGGAAACATGAAACTAAATTCCATTTTTCAACTGATTACACAAGAGAATATCTAATGGTGTCCAGGGTGAACCCAAAAACCAAAGGAGATTAGAAAAGAAAAAAAAAAAAAGATTGTTTAATGTTAGAAATTGAATGAAAGGCTTTCTGCTAATCCAAAAATAATAATAAAATGGTCAAAGTGATCAAGTAAAATCAAGGAAAATGGTCTTAAAGTTAGCAGACTAACATTACTAGTATTTGAATAAAAAATATAAATAATTGCTACAAATGATGAAACATGTCATACTAGTACGGTGGTAAAATTTGATGTTAATGGTAAAATGTTGAAGATATCAAGCTACGAACTCAAGACCTGGATATTTTTGCAGAAAATTATGTCTTTTCCAACTGTAGACAGCAGTGCATTAACCCAATGATCTGTTTATTAGCCTGCATAGTGGCCCAAAAGGGATATGGGTGGGGGGCTAGGGGTGAGGACAAGGGGGAATGGGTAGAGGGCTTGCAACAAACTCCCATGATTTTGTCTACTAATGTTCAAAATTTGACCATTTAATTATAATTGGTTGAGGGGTGTTCAAATGTCAATCACATGTTAAATTGGGATTACCTGACTCTGGAAAGTCTCAAATTAATTAATAAGACAATGGCAAAGCCAAGTGAATTTTTAATCATTTAGGATAAATTTAGGATAAATGGTCATAAATTTGTATGAAAAGCATTGATCTAGACCGAACAAATCCAATGGCCTCGAGATAGATCCAGATTATTTAAGTTCAACTTCAAATCAAAACTAACATTTTTAGAGTCAGTTTCTGCTGAGATCAAAAACATAAACTTGCGACTACCAAGATGATTTTATTCTTGGAAGTTTTCTCTGGTTTAAGTAGAGCCGAGACTTTTCTTTTCTGCTCATTCAGAAATAAACCTCCCTCCCCTCCTCTCCCCATTCCCCTCCCCCCACCCCTTTTGGGCTGCTATGCAGAAAAACATTCTTTTTTAAAGCTTGTGTTCTATTCTAGAGCATGCAATACTTATTTGTTGGTACAAAATACATTTAAATTTAATCACAGGGAGGTAATTTTTATTTTAGTAATGGTTAGGGTTAAATTAAGTACCCAGAGAAAAACCCTCAAACCAAGGGAGAAAACCAACTCATGTATTGTGTAGCTTCCAGGAAAAGAACCAAAGCTGATAGTGGTAATATGGATTACGTAAAAAGAAAAAAATATTAATGTAAAGCCTAGAGGAGGCTACACGTATGTACTGGTTACCTAGGTAACCAGTATATACATACGTATAGGTTAATTACTGCTATTGGATTTGTGCGTCTGAAATTATAAATCCAAACAATCCTATTTTCAAGGGAATGAAACACACTTTGAATAACAGGTTTACTGATGTGGAAGAAGTCCATGAGATGTTATTGAGTGACACATGGTTGAAAACTGAAAACTAATCTAATTGTCAATAATATTGTTACTTATTGTATACCCAACATGGTTTTCTTTGTTATTCATTGGGATGTATCCAGGTTAGGGTTAGATTAGCTTAGGGCTACCATTAGTAGCAGGTCAATATCTAGATACATCCCTTGAAATTGTAATGAGGAATTCTTTCCTCATTACAAACTCAACGTATCCGATGAGCAGAGTTGCAGGAGCTCACCTAAATAGCGTTGCTTCTAGTCAACCCCACTGCACAGTTGGAAAAGATCAAGGTTGAAAGTTCATGACTTCATATATGAACCTCCATTTCGAAACCTCCATTTCTCCATGTGCGATGAGCGAAAATAGCGAAAGTGCTAATTCATAATCTACGTATGCTCACTAAGATGAGGCGCATCAACATTATCACACAATTTTCTCTTGGGGTTTGCCATGTTGTGAAAACATCATTAGGTATATATATTATATATATTATGCTTTATAGGCTTATTGCCTCCATTCTCTGTATTTATCTCTTACTCAGAGTGACTTATAAATAAGGAATATAATAAAGCTGCATTCAATAACATACTTTACATTTAATACCAATATTATTACAGTAGTTACAATGGTTATAAGATAAAGGTGTAAGAAAAAAGTATAAAAACCCTCCAAACCACTTCCAATCACATAGTTACAATCATGATAAAGTAACTTTCAAGTTGGCTATTAATTAGACTTTTTGGTGTGGTCCACCTTCACCTGTACATTCCAGTAGAGTAAGACCTGACCCAGCATAATACCATTAAGAATAGTAGTCATGCAGTATGTAGCGAGCATGATTGCATCTCCTGTTTCTTGCACAGTAGTAAAGATACGAGCAATGGCCCCAATGAAAAGAAGAAAAACCATTATGAATGAGAGTTGACCAGTGTGTCCATGCCTAAAATTAGCTACAATTTGAAGTACCTGCCAGGGAATAGAATAAAAGTTTTACTTTTCATCTTATATGTCATTTATCAGTTGGAAGCAAAATATATATTCTACATTTACATGAGGATAATTTGTCCACTCAATTTGCCAACCATTAAACAAAAGATCAGGTTTGTTTCAGTATAGCCAGCATGGAGCCTTGACAAATTGAGAACAACAAGGCTAAAAAATAACAGCTGCTCAATCAACAACTAAACTTGATGACTGGCCACAGCATACTAGATAATGGCATGGACCGCAGCCTTGTAGTGACAGTATTAGTACTGTGCTATGTGTATTAAAACATTGGACATTTGGTACCATGTCTGCACCACAACGTAACCGTGCCATGTGCCGTGACTTTTCACACTCATGCAAAATCTGCTCTATATTTCAGATCATTATCTTACCTTACTAATGGCCATCAAGGGAACATTCAAAGATAAGAGCTGAGTCAAAATACTAAGATTCACATACTTAGACAGAAGGCCATAAATGCAACCAGCATAAACTGCCAAAAATACTGCAGCCATAGACGATCTACGGTTATAGTGAAAGTACATGACAACCAGAAGACTTGTCTGCAGGCTCAAAAAAAAGCTCTCTCCCCAAGTGCTGCAAAATTATGATTAAGAAACTTAGCTTTCAAATAAAATTGAGCATGGATTTAAATGTCACAAGTGCAATATTTATTTAAAGTGCTACTATGATCAAATTTCTGACCTGTGGTTTTTATACATGGATTGAAAGACCTTTGATAGTGAAGTGAAACGTCACTGTTTTTTTTCAAATATCTTTTTTCCTTCCAAAGATATTCGAGATTAAAAAATGGCAGCCATTGTTCCTGATGATGTCATATTCTCAATACTTAACCAGCCTGGGATTGTGATAAGCTATATCTCAGCCTAATTTCAATCAAGAACAATCAAATGGAGCAGCATTATAGTATTCTAGCTGTTTTTCAAATTTAACTATACAAATCAGTTGTCATAGCAACAGCCACGGTTCCAGGACACCCCTACCTAAAACTCAAGTTTTTGATATTTCTACCTTTATAAATATAAGGTATCAAATGAAGCTTGATTAAAATATCTGTTATAGTCATAGGCAACATTTTAGTCAAACATTTTCTGCTCAAATGAAAAAAATAACGAAGAAATCGCTGGATAGCTAAAAATGTTGTCAGGGGCCTGGACACCAGTAAGTTGTCATAGCAACCATAGTTTGTGCTTTTTCAAGTTACATGCTTTGAATACAAGTATACTGCAAAGTTTAAATATCATTCATCAAATACTCTCAGAAATAAACTGACATCAAACTGTGAGTTGAGAATATGACGTTATCAAAGTCATTTTAGCATAAACTTGAAACTTGATTATCTCGCGAACTAAAAATGCTTACAAATAAATTAATGGTAAACACCGGTTCTCTTCTTTTATAAATTACTTGAACATGTCTTAAAATAGTGACAATTGGAGACATTAAAATTTGATCATAGTAGCACTTAAATAATAAGTGATTATTTGAATATGGATTTTGTATCGATCTATGATCTAAACTAAAATGGAAAACTAGTCTGCAGTTACTTTGAACCACCTTTATGTTTACCTGAATGGAAAGTCTTTCTGTATGCTGTAAGCAGATGTTACAGTAGTTGCTACCAGTTCTGTCAAAAATGACATCAGACTGAGTCCCACAACACTACCAGCTACAGAAATCTTGATAATCTGTGGGATTTTAACTATAACAAATTATACTTAGTTAGAGTAATCTACAAAGTTGATGACATGTTATGTTTAGCAACATAATATTATGAAAACTTTAGGCTTTTGGCTTCTCACTAGCCCTAAAATTAACATTTTAAAATGGCATCACAAGGACCACAAAGCACCTTGAAGTTGGGTGGGTGGTGTTGGGTGCTTGGATTATAAATTATAATAGACTAAGGTGACCGGTCATTTGTTATATATGTTGCAGGTGGCAGTAATTTAAGAGGAGGGTACAATTTTAAGAATCAACTGAAAAAGAGGGGTACATTTTTTGTAATTTCAAAATAATGGGGGATACAGCTTTAGGTTTTATGTTATCATCCAGCCCAGTAACTCTTTAACAGGGGTACATTTTTCCTGAATAAGGATGAAGAGGGGGGTACATTTTAAATATTTACAGGGGGTACAAATTATATATTATGTTTTTTTCAGGAAACCACCCCCCTGCGACATAATAAATGATCAGTCCCTAAGTAAATATGCATGAAAAAAGTTTGGGTGTTGAAAATTAGCAGATAAGTAAAGGTTATATACTATTACTGAAGTGGATATTAGATATATCAACCCAAGGCGAAGCCGAGGTATAAGGTATATAACCACCTTCTATCATCATTGGGGAAGTTTCTTAAGCACGGGGTTCATAACTAGATATCAACCTCCTCAGGAGGTTGTTAGCTAGATATCAACCTGGATGAGCTGCCGTTGGGTGAATATGAAGGATAAAGACTGCCAGTGAACAAAAGAAACTAAATCAATAATGATATAATAAACAATTAATGGATGAGGTTGAGCATGATATCATAAATTATACATTTTGTAAACTAAAAATAAAGTTTTAATTCTGCTTTTGAAAAAAATGGCAAACATATTTCCATTTCCATTGTGACCTTGAGCGAACTTGACATGATAAATACATTATCTGTAGTTCAAAAATTTGTGGTTTTAAACCTGATAAAACAAGCTCCTACTCGTTTATACGTTTATTAAACAGTATGTACAACCTACAGATAAATAAATAAAAATAAATAATACATTACACTAAGTGTTGGGCGAGGTTTTGTTGAAGGCAGTGCAAATAAGAGTTATACATTTATCATGTATACAAGTAATACATTTATCATGTCAAGTTCACACAATTTGAGGGATTGGCTGAGGTCTCTTGACCAATCAGAAGTGAGATAGTGATTTAAATGTATAATAATAGCTAAAATCGGGAAAGGAATCAAGGGTGGCATAGCAGTAGTGCACTGGCCTCTCAGCATCACTTGAGTAGAGTTGGTCAGGTCATTCCCTTGATTTTTCCTGTGGATTCTCTAATTTTCTTCTCCTGAAAAACCTAACATGGGATGCTGGAGCAAACGGGTGATAAAAGGTTTTCTTTACTTACTGCCTCCCAAGCTGGAGCAAAAGCTCCAAGAGCATATAGTTTATTCTAACTCTCCAATAAATTCCCTGATCAATCTTTTGTACAGTGGGTACAAAGCTGACCTTAGTCCAGCCATCCCCTTATATACAGCTATTTAAAAAAAGGTTGGTCAAGGTTTTGTTGCATGTTGAATACTAAGCCCAAACTGCACTATAATGCACAAGTCATTTGAGTAGTAGTGACTTCTAAGGACTAGATTGTCGCGAAACAAGCAACAATCAACATGCAGCATGCAACAAAACCTTCACCAAACTTCTAGTTTGAAATAGTTTGAATACACTCAATATAGGTAGCGCTCATGCGAAATATAAAAATTTCTTGTTGTTGACTAAACGTCCCAGTATTTCTAGTTCATTATAATAGTAGAACTTAAACATCATTCACTTACTCATGGAAGACCCAACAACAATTCCATAACCAAGAACTTTACTCAATGCCAGTTTGAAACATGCGGCTACAAGAAAAACAGAAAATTAATAAACTTACGTCCACAGAAAAACCCAGCATATTATCAAATAAGTTAGCTTTACCATGAAAGAAGTTAAACTTGATAAAGAATTCGTCGTGGCATTCTTTGGGGATGATTAAAAGTACAAGAGGAGTAAAGAAGTAACCTTCAACCGCCATATTTTGATCCTTTACCTTACACGTAGGCAGAATCCACTGACCAGTACTGATCGCTCCAAAACACAGGCAACCCACAAATAGCGTAGCTTGGGAAAAACAATCCGCTATAAAAAGTTGAAAAAGTGGTGTACCAACAGCAAACTATTACTCAATACGATACCTTTCACTCGCGCTCATTCTTATTAAGAGATGGGAAAGAGTTGGTTGGAGCGCATTGGAAGGTGGTGTCATACGAAAAAAACCCTACCTATTCGCCCAAGTTTATTTGCCTGAACTTTCTTCCTCAGCCCAACGATACACAGCCTTTTGTAATGGTGGATCTAGGGGGAGAGAGGGAGCGCATGACCCCTTTTGTTAATCTGAGGACATAAATTTGAGTGCTATTTTCACTATTTCATTATTTTCATTATGTTTTAGCGTTTTTCACATATTTACATTGTACGTCATTATACGTTTCTTATGGTTAAGTAATACAGTAGGTTGGGTTAAGGGCCAGATTAGAAAATAGACAAAGTCTTTATCTGTTTTTAATAAAGATTGATTGATTGGTTGATTGATTGATTGATTGATTGGGTAAGTAATATTGCCGGTCTTCACGTGACGTCATCAAAAACTCAAAATCTAAACTATACACCGTATAAAGACGTTTTTTAAAATATGTTTTAGAAATCAGTGATAAAGGTTTCCAAGTTGTGAAGGTTAAATTTTTGTCACGCACTGATGCCGTCACGTGTATCTGAATAACGAAAATCAAAAATATATTACCCTAGGTGAAAGATTTTGCCTTAGGTATGTTTAAACTCTCTATTTCAAGTATATTTCTGTGGAAGTTTAATCGAAAATATTGAATATTCTATCACTTTAAGCCTTTGAAGTTTCGTACGCCTTATCGGTGTACACCGTGGAACACCAATATGGCCGCTCCGTACATTTTTACCAAATTCGCGTCGTGTTTACTCGCCCATATAATTTTACAACAAAATGAAATTTGACCAGTGATAAATACATTTTTTAACAAATTGTTAATAGAGTGCAAATAATATAACCGTGAAATAGTTAGCTAGCTAACTAATGACTAATTATGTCCTAAGTTCTGCCTAAATTTGATTAGTGGAGAAATAAGCGAGCCGTGACGGGTCTTGCACGTGCAAGCATGTTTAATTAGTCAAATGATCACCGCTACTCTGCGGTTTCGTAATGCGGAATAAAAAAAACAACCGTGATAGTTTGAACAAACTTTTATTCCACATTAATCTATCAGTATTACAATTCAAATAGTTGTATCTGCGTCTTGATTTATTGACCTGTGTCTTCATTTTTAACTCATTAAACGTCAGAAACACATTCTTTTGTGCACTGAGTCGTTGATCTAGAAAAAGCCCGTGCTCCTGTCATGCCTCGCTGATTTCCTATGTCTTGCCTAACTAAGCACTAACTATCTCCTATTTCTTGCTATCTATTTCACGGTTATATTATTTGCACTCTAGTATTTATATTTATTTATATCCATCCATCCATTCATTCATTCATTTAGGAACCCTCTGTAAATCACGCTTGAGTGAAGTTAGTTGGCTTCCTCAATGAGGATTATTTATTATTTGATTATTATAACGTATCAATTCCTGTAGAGTGCAAATAATATAACCGTGAAATAGATAGCAAGAAATAGGAGATAGTTAGTGCTTAGTTAGGCAAGACATAGGAAATAAGCGAGGCATGACAGGAGCACGGGCTTTTTCTAGATCAACGACTCAGTGCACAAAAGAATGTGTTTCTGACGTTTAATGAGTTAAAAATGAAGACACAGGTCAATAAATCAAGACGCAGATACAACTATTTGAATTGTAATACTGATAGATTAATGTGGAATAAAAGTTTGTTCAAATTATCACGGTTGTTTTCTTTATTCCGCATTACAAAACCGCAGCGTAGCGGTGATCATTTGACTAATTAAACATGCTTGCACGTGCAAGACCCGTCACGGCTCGCTTATTTCTCCACTAATCAAATTTAGGCAGAACTTAGGACATAATTAGTCATTAGTTAGCTAGCTAACTATTTCACGGTTATATTATTTGCACTCTAATAATAATAATAAACAATAGTATTAAATATGAAATGTTTTTTATTCTGCTGAGGTTGATATTCCATAGGCGGCGGTAGGACAAAAAACTTGGGAAGGGGGGGGGGGGGAGCTGTAATTGCCCAAAACTATCGCCGAAGCAAAATACAGCAAGGTAAAACTTGTTAAACGTGTAAGCAAACCAAACCAAACAGAGAGTAACAAGATTTAGTTATTTGCAAATTGTATTTGGGGGTATTCGGAATTACCCTAACAAAGTGAGGGGGCAAATCTCAAGTGAGGGTGCTCTAGCCCCCCCCCCCCCCCCCCTCCCCGGCCCACCCTAGTCCGCCGCCTATGTATTATAAATAATAATCTTTATTGCACATCAAATAAAATTTTAAAATATGCTTCAGGAAAACTCTCTCACATAGGTGATTTTCAGAGAGGTCCTGGAATTAACTTAAAATAAAATAAACGAAAAAATAGGACAATATATAAAATAGAATATAAAAGCATGAATAATAAAATAAAAATTAGACTAATGTATATAAAGCTAAAAATTGTAAAACATATTGTAAAAAGGAATATATGAATTTGTGAAACTAACTGAAGAAATTGCGTTTGAAGACTTGAACACTACTAGAGTTCCTTAATTCTTGACTTAGATCATTCCATTCTTTAACGGCCTGATATTCAATCCTTTGTTTTCCCCAATTTCTTTTAACTTTAGGAAGCCTCAAGTTATCTTTACTCCTAATATTATAATCATATATATCAGCATTCTTAGTGAATGTAAAACTATGTGAGGCTAGATTGTTAATACACTTGTAAATATATAAACATCTATGTAGTCTTCGACGTTCCTCCAGGCGAACCCAACCCAGTGCCTTAAGAGCATCAGTCGCTGACGAGTGTAAAGGCTTGTCTAAAATAATTTTAGCAGACTTATTTTGTAATATTTGTAGAGATTTCATTATTTCTATGTTATTCTTGTCTCCCCATACACTATCTGCATAGTCAAAAATTGGAAGAATTAAACTATTATAAAAAAGTAAACGTGTATTCAAGGGGAGCAGATCCTTTATCCTACGCAAAAGACTTAGACGTTGATTTATCTTGCAAGAAATAACCTCCACATGATCTTTCCACGTAAAATCAGATGATAAAGTTACGCCCAGATACTTAAAAGTATCGGTTCTTAAAATAGCATTATTATGTATTGTAATTGATAAATCATGCGCTAAATTGATAGTTTTCTTACTACTACCAATAATCATACATTTACTCTTATCTAGATTTAGCGATAATTTGTTGCAATTGAGCCAATTTGCTATTTTAATTAAATCAGTATTAAGGCTGTTCTGTATATCGCTAACGTTCGAAGAAAAACAGTAAAGTACAGTGTCATCAGCATAAAGTGACATCTTGCAGTGTTCAGGTACACTCGACAGATCATTGATATAGATAACGAACAACAGAGGGCCCAAAATACTTCCTTGTGGTACCCCATGACTTATTGGAGTAGTTTGGATACATCGATCCCTATAGCCCCCAGGGATATTTCTTCATTGCCTTTCTGTCAAGAACTATCTGACACAAGTTACTATAAGTTTCGAGGTGGAGGTTACTACGAAAAAAGGATAAAACCCAAACACAATAACTCTTTTGCAAAGTTTGTCAGGGAAGTACCCAGATCTTGCCTTAGGGGGGCCCAAAACCCGTTTTCAGTAAATCCAAAAAACGGCCAACCAAAAAAACGACAATAAAAAAAAACGGCCAACACTATGGAGAAGGCGGGCCCCTGGCTACGCCTCTGTTTATATACTATATATGGCCATTAAGAGTTATCATTACACGTTCCACTTGTGAAAAAGTAGTTCATTTGAGCTTCCAAAACCCTTAAATGTAAGAGATTAAAATCGATAAGTCATGAAGTCATATAAAAGTAGTCGTTTCCATGCACATGTGCTTTCTCTATACCTTTGGGCTGCTATTGCTGTTTATTGATTGAAGTCTCCATATGTCGACTTCATCAGTGTCCGTTGGTAAACCTTGGGTGATGAGGCGGTTAACAATGCCTTCGTGTCCATCTAAATAAATCAGAACGTTGTCAATGTCAATGCCTAACCAAACCCATTCCCAGCAAAAGAAAACCTAGCTAACTTGGTTACACTGTGTGCATGCATGTGATAAGTGAAACCATGCATGCAGCTGGGTTCAATAGCTGGGTTCAATAGCCGGGTTCAATAGCCGGGTTCAATAGCCGGTTGGGAATTGTTAAGATGATCAAAGTATATTATACGTTCAGGTTAGAGTTACTTAACTGACCTGATTTCTCCTCGCTGCCTTCCTTTGTTGACAAACTCCCAATAAGGGAGGGCCACTCGGGTTCACTAGGTGCTTGTTCCTCCTCAGCTTCATCATTACAGGGATTCGGATATTCAAAAGATTTGTTGTTGTTTTCCGCGAGCAATATCTCTGCATACAGCCATCGTATTCTACAGTAAGTTATGCACAAACTTTGTGTTTGAAAACAAGTAAATCTGAAAACGTTTTTCATATAAACCACTTTGAAGAGAGAGATAGGGACTATATATTGCGAAAGAGCTGTTAACTTGTGCATTAACAAAAACAGGCAAAGAGAAAAAAGGTTTATACATTTTTTCAATGTGATTCGTCTGTTATACCTAATCCGGCAATCTGATCCATCATGTTGACCGTGTTGCCCATATGTTTATACAGCTATTTCAAAAAAGGTTGAAGGGTCGAACGGCGATCTGTGATTGGCAATTGCAAGACTGAATGGAACTGTGGGGTAATAAGAATTTCTTCAAAGTATACGTACGTATCCTCCAGCTCGGCGCATCTTTTATTGGCTGTATAAACCTTGTTAATTAAATGCAAGTCATTTTCTTCTTGCTTGTGATCACTGTCGCAATCTTGAGCATGAGAATTCTGTAAACTTTTAAACAAAATAAAATAAAACCACAGCTATTTCTTGACAATTGATTGACTTCATAAAAACGGAAATGATGAAAAACGCTGTCCTACCTGCAGGAATTTTCGTTCTTGATCCCATGAGAAAAACTTCTCATTACCTATTTGCCATCATAAGGACCCGGTATTAATTGGCATACACAGATGATTAATTCACCACTCATTGTCGAAGCTGCAAGGTTCAAATTTAACTTGCAGCCTCGATTATATGCTTTGTCTGTGACCAGTGAAGCGATGTATGGAAAATGCTGAATAGGAGAATAGTCAGAGTGTCTGTCTGTCTGTCTGCGTGTCAGTAGACATTTGAAGAAGGGGTTTGTCTGTACTGCATGATTGTCCCTGCAATGGATTGGCATTTTAGCATACCTTACCTCTCGCTCAATCGTTTTGTGCTTGAATACTTGGAATTTATCTGAAAAAAATAAAATAGAAATAAATAAGAATATATTTGGAGTGGCTAATCATTCTTTCTTGCAGCTCTAAAAGCTGAATACTCCAGTTTCACATTCGGTGGAAACCGCTGTTTTTGAAGAACACAGACTCATTTGCACAGGCTTAGCCTCGTTTATAAGTCATCTATTCAAATACACCATTAAAAGTCCGTGGGATTGGTATTATTCAACTGCACATTCTTTCCATTACAGTTGTCTGTTGCTAATGATTTGCAAAAGTCAACCGTTATCTAAAGAATGTGTAAGTTGAACAATACCAATGTTTTGAAATCCCACAGACTTTTAATGATGTCGTTGAATAGCTGACTTATAAACGAGGCTAAGCCTGTGCAAATGAGTCTGTCGTCTTCAAAAACAGCGGTTTCCATCGAATGTGAAACTGGTGTATTGCGAAGGCATACGAAGGCAGCTGCCATACGACCACTGACCACAAAGCATAGCTCAGATGGAATTATGGTTGATTTTTGCGGGGGGAGGAAAACCGGAAAACCCGGAGAAAAATCCTCGAACGGAAACAAAGGAGAGAACATACAAACTCAATTCACTTGAGTCCGGGAACGCACTACACACTTCTGAAGAAGAAATTTATCATACGGGGAAGCAATATTAACTTGACAACTATTTATGACGTCTTGGTCAAAGGTATTGCTTCCTCTAGTCACAGGGAGCCCACAGCCACTGGTAGAATCAGTGATTAGAATAAAATCTATCATGCGTACATGCACGTGCTAGCTCCCGCACGAGCTTGGCGGCTGATTGGTTGCAGTTCAAGTCTGAATAAATTATCAGCTGCTAACATTGCTAGCGTAGAATATAATGACAAGGGATAAAACTTCAAATGGACTCCTCGAATAAAATTGCTTTTAAAAAATCATGAAATGTCTTTTAAGCTTTAAACCTCAAAATTATGTTACTTGGAAAGTTTGTCTAACGTTCTGTATGGACAGAAAAAATCAGCATGGACTTATGGACAAATTAAAATCTTGTTTTCGTTCTGTCTGCGCCTCGAGTAAGGGGGGACGGAAGTAAAATGGAATCTTATAAATTTGGCAGGTAGTCATCAAAATCGATGTTTTTATTCCGTTCTACATCTACATCTACATCTACATCTACATCTACATCTACATCTACATCTACATCTACATCTACATCTACATCTACATCTACATCTACATCTACATCTACATCTACATCTACATCTACATCTACATCTACATCTACATCTACATCTACATCTACATCTACATCTACATCTACATCTACATCTACATCTACATCTACATCTACATCACTTTTTTCTGTATCTATAATAACAATTTTGAAGGAATTTCATTGTCATTACTATCTTCCAAAGCTTTAAACGGAAGACACTCATTTCCGGTGCTATTGTTAATTTCCGCTTCCGTCCCCCCTTACTCGAGGCGCAGATAGAACGAAAAATTCTTGAAGTTTCATCCCTTGTCATTATATTCTACGCTAGCAACGTTAGCAGCTGATAATTTATTCAAACTTCAACTTCAACCAATCCGGAAACGCCAACGAGTTCGTGCATGCAGGAGCATGAGCTTTTACGTATGATAGATTTTATTTTAAACATCGATACCAGTGGCTGTGGGCTCCTTGTGCTCTAGTCATATTTGAACCGCTAACCTACCTCGTAAGAATATGTTTTCTTGCTTTAGTTTGTGAATGATATCCTTGTGGTTTTTCATTTTTTCATGTTCTGCACATTTCTCCTGAAGTTCATCAAGAAGTCTTTTGTTCTCCATTTCCAATGCGTGCGCTTTATTTCGAAGGTGATGATTTTCTGATTTTAGTTGGGAAATCTCTTGCTGGAGCTTTGAAAACAAAACCCATCAAGTAAACGTTCGTGACATTAACAAGAAATATTCCTTTACGCATTTACTATGACTTGATGTACTCACCATATTGATACATTCATCCTTCCAGTTACTGCTCTTTTCAAGTTGTGCCCTAAGGCTGCTATTTTCTTGTGACAGAATTGTAACCATCAGAGTTGCCCTGGTTGCTACCTCATCTGCTTCATCAGAACACGCTTGGCGCACTAGATAGCCAAATTAGAAGTAAAGCAATCTAATTGTAGCGTACAATATTAATATTTTGCCAATCTACTAATCATAATACAAAGCAGTAGTACATTAGTCTTCAAAGTACTAGCACTAACCTGCAGTTTGGTTCCCCTTTACAATTTCATCAGTAGTGCGGTTTGTGGACATATCGGGTCGACTACCACTGCTCTTAATAATTAATCTTTTGTTGGCATCTGTTCTAGACTTTGGTATCTCCTTTGATTTGTGCTTGTATTCAAGAGCCTTATCGACTAACTCCAGTTCCTGAAGACACAGGCGTCTGCTTTCCGTCAATAAAACTCGTCTTTCTGCGTTTGAATCGATTTGCAGATCATCTGTGAAAACAACACCATATAAAATAAATGGTCTAATATTTCTGCGGTTTAGAAGGATCCTCAAACAGGAGAGCTCATTAAGAACCGTTATTACCAGTCATTCTCACTGAACTGAACGATGTTGAATAAACTCACCAAGCAGCAAGTCATCCATTTGCAAAAGAATCGGACCTGTAATAAGGTGGCCTGGAAATGAGAATAACTTTGATTAAGCAAGCTTAGCTTGAAGGGAAGTTTGTTTTAGTAATCCCAGTTCAATATTAGTGAGTTAGGGGCCGCGGGGCCGCGTTACATGGAAAACAAGGTCAAGGTGTTTACAGGAGATATTTTCACATGCCTCAGCTAGAAGGATTACCTTCTTTGCGACAAACGGTTCACCCTTGTACCCGGGACGTGCATGCAACTTTTCTTCCTATAAACAAATTGTCTCTAAGTACCGAGACTACTTCTCTTAAGCATGCTCTGACAACCAAAACGACGAATAGTTGACCCTGGTCGATAAGGACAACTTTTTTGCATAAAAACGCTCAGTATAGATGGCTCGAGTAGGAGGGTGTCCCTTCTACCTGGGACAGCTTTTCTTCCACAGTGTAAACGGCCCCTCCCCTTAGTTCGTTAGCGACATTTCTTTCTTGTTTGAATGAATTACTCGGTCATTTTTAGTAAGTACATCAAAGACAGGACCGGGACTGGACACATACCAACGTCTGTTGTGAACGTGACGGAATGTGCGGGAATACAAAATTGAAAAGTATCAAAAAAGTACAAGCAATAGAAAAAAACATTCCCGCGATCTTTAGCTCGCTAACTCGACGTCATCTTTTGGATTAATATTATTTGATGGTGAACAAAGTTTAGTATCACAAAGGAAAAGCTGATCAAATGTCAAATGCTTAAGAGCAATTGATGCTAAGCTGTCATTTCAAGGGATTCAAACATTATTCTTTCTTGGTTTTTTACTCATGCTAGGTTTGCACAAGATGTTTAGAATCTTAAAAAGCATCAATTAAACAAGAGATTTGACCTATTTTAGAACCTTTTTTTTGGCGCGTCAGCCCTACGGTGTTGATGAATTCGTCGGTTTGATAATAGTAACATCGACTAGTGCAGAGGCTATATATTCGTGATCGGCACGAGTATAACGTTACTTGCTTAACGAGTCACAGACTGAGACAAAGAAGAACGAGACCGTAGATTTAAATGCCTATTCGATCTTCTTGAGTGGAGGACAAACAAAAAAACTTTACTTACTTTGAAATCTTTTGCAAAATCTTTCAAGTTTGAACTCTTTCAACCAATCTAATACGTCTTGTATTTCCCATTCCATCACCGAGTCTGGCCTTCTTCTTATGAAAATCGTGGCCATGTTACAGTAAGGGATATATAATTACTCTTTACATTAGCACGGGTTTGTTTGGTTAAAATGAATGCTAATCTTATACTTTATACTTTATCTGGTTGTATTTTGACGTTGAAAGCAAATGACAAATAGCGTAACGCTTCAACAGCTGCGACCGAGACTATTTGTTTTAGTATTATCATCAGTGAATTTTTTGTTGTACTATCTTTGAAGAATGTAGTTATCACTTTGGGAGGTGTTAAAGAGGAGATAAAAGCTGGGATATTTAAGTTATGTAGGTATTAAAGAGTGGTTTGTGAATTTCCGGTTGGGCTATTTTGCGTAATCGGATGCAGCTCAATTTTCGCCTTACCCTACTCCTGTTCGTCAAAAATTGTGCGAATTGACACGATACCAATCAAACAAAGATGTCAAATTATAGACATTTTATTGCGATTGACAAAGAGATATTTAGAAAATGAAAAGAGTGAAAGGAATACGAAAAGAAAAGAACTAACGAAGAAACGAAAGAAACAAGGAAGAAAAAAAAAGAAAGAAAGAAAGAAAGAAAGGAAGGAAGTAAGGAAGGAAGGAACAAAAGAAAGAAATAATGCAAGCAAGCAATACAAAGAACGAAAGATTAAAGCACAGGGTAAGGGCTAGGCGAAAGTTAAACTACATCTGATTACTAAAAACAGCCTTACCAGGAATTCACATGGGACGTGCGATATTAGCAAGTTTCCCTCGCTTACTTATGCACTCTTGCTTGGAGCCATTGTTTCACTGGAGCCAAGGATAACATATGAAATTGACCATTGAAACGCCAGTAGGACTAAAAAGGCAAAATTGACAACCTGTGCAGAACAAAGGTACAAGACACACTTGTAGTGAACTAAAATAAAGATGACGGCGGGAAAAACATTCAACCATGCGCCATCCATATTACAGTAGTCTTACTCGATGACTACAAATAAAGGTACAAGACACACTTGTAGTGAGCTAAAATAAAGGGGACGGCAGGAAAAACATTCAACCATGCACCATCCATTTTACAGTAGTCTTACTCGATAACTACAAATAATATCATGATTACCTCGGGATCCATTGTTTCCAGAGGGATGTTTAAGGTCTAACATCCCCCTGGATGAATAGTGATGAGGGATATTTAGTCTAAATATCCCTCATCACTATTCATGAGGCATGGTCCCTCATATGACAATCACCGGGACCATGGCTGGGTCGCAATGACCCAATCTAAAATTTTGCGAAATGACTCTGCAATACACACTGTTCAACACACCAGTACTTGTGGGACCCATTGAGTAATCTTTGTGCATGCGTTGACTAGCCGAGAATTTTTCTTACTATTTGTGACGTAATCAAGAAGGTTTCAAAACACTTCATTAATACCGCTCTAGGCCAACCAAAGTGAATTAGAATAAAGCACCACGAATGAATGAATGCTGGTTCAATTCGCCATTGTCGCATTTAACAGAGGCAAATTCCCTTAAGGAGGCTTTACTCTTCCTCCATCGACGTCCAGAGGCAAAGCACCAAGAGTCACAAAAATTACTCGCATTTTGTCCAGAATTATCAATCATTTCAAACCAGTAGCAACAGAAGCAGCAGCAAATAAAGCTCCGTGAAATCTACCTTTGTGTTTAGTGATTTTTATACGACTTTGACAAACTTGCACGTTCAAAACAGTTCATTTATTCAGAATGCAATGAGCATGCTTGCGCATGCGCAACTACTAAACTTGAAGAATTTTTATTTTGCGTACGTTAATTTTCAAAATGAATTAACTCAAAATTACATGGTGAAATGTTCCCAAACGTATACAGTTTTTTCACAATGTTATAAAAAGGCAACTGACAAAATGCTACTGAAATCCTGACATCAGATTTTTTTTTAATCCGTAAAATCGAAATTTCTCAATATCTCACGTTCTGATGTCAAGATTTTTTTAAGCTGCAGTTATATTATAAAAAACCCAACGGGGTTTTATATTATGTATTTAGAAGAATATTGACCATGGAAAATTCGAGTTATTATTTTTTAAATGTTAAAAATAGGCCTTTTTATGACAGATGCAGCGTTGCTATGGTAACATTGTACGTGATCATTACTACCACAAACAAATCCTAAACTCATAATCTTTAATATGGTTGGTCTATCAGGCATCGATATGCAGATATGCTTTTGCTATAAAAGGATTTCTCTTATAGCTCCAAATACCTGTAAACTCTAGGGAGCCTCCTTAAGTATGCCGCATATCAACAGCTTTGTAAAACTTTGTAATTTATGCATCGTACGAAAGCTAACATATTTCCTAAGAGCAGTTTTATTCCTCGGTAATCATAATATTACAAACTAATATCTTGACATTTCGGGTGATTAGTGAGTAAATGTCCCCTCAAGCCTCGGGAGGTTTAGTTAAAGTCCCTCCGCCTTCGGCGTCTGGACTTCAACAAAACCTCCCTCGGCTTTCGGGGACATTTAATCACTAATCACCCTCAAGTCATGCTATTACTTATAATAAAGGTACAAGACACACTAACTTGTAGTGAGCTAAAATAAAGTGGACGGCGGGAAAACATTCAATCATGCACCATCCATATTACAGTAGTCTTACTCGATAACTACAAATAAAGGTACAAGACACACTTGTAGTGAGCTAAAATAAAGGGGACGGCGGGAAAACATTCAACCATGCACCATCCATATTACAGTAGTCTTACTTGATGACTACAAATAAAGGTGTATATATACTAGGGTTTTCTGATTTACAGGCTTTGGTATACTAAAAGTGCCAAGTTTTTCATATGTCATATCACGTGTGATACGATGTAGCCAATGCTTTGTTTTATTTACAACAACTACATTTTCAACAATTTTTACAAGAGATGTTTCCGAGATAAAAAGCTGTCCAAAGGTATACCAAAACTTGTGAGGGTCTACTTCAAGACTTGGTAATGTCTAAACATTTCTGTCTGCAGATCAAGAAAAGTCTTGCAAACAGAGGCTGGTTTTCTAGCAGTCAATAAATTGTCATCACAAAGATCATACCCAGGGAACAGAGGGATAATAGTTTGAATGAAGAACGCTGTATGAGGAGGAAGGGGAGGCATCACTAAACAGAACGTTAACAAGAACGGGTGAGAAATCGCAAGACTAAAAGCTGTAAATTGCAGACAAACCATGGTTCGAAGTAAAAGTGAACTTTATAATAATAACCTCTGAGTTTAGCCTTCTCGGTATGAATTCTCACTTGCCTGAAAGGAACGATTTTGTGAACTTTAGGAACAACTGATATCCCGGGAGGGGGGTACTTCAGAGGTCATTTCATACTGGGATGCTTCGCCCGGACTCTCGACCCCTTACCCTTTTCTATACCAAATTTCAGCAAAAAGTTACCCCTTTTTATACCTTTTTGCCTGAAAAGGTACCCCTTTCATATACTTTTGAAGAAAATCTACCCCTTTTTATACCAAAACTCACAAATTTCCACCCCTTTTCTATACGTGCAGCTTGAAAAAAGTACCCCTTTCGGGCGGAGCATCCCCGTATAGTCAATTATAGGGAGTACCCCCCCCCCGACTGATATATAATAATCTCAAAATGATCCCTCACGTTTTATAATTCTTTTTGCCTGTTTTGAAAGTATGGACAATCGTAATTTTAGCGAATTTATAATAAGATATAATTGCACTGCAAAACGATATTTGTAATAGAATGCCTTGCTAGGTACCTGCAAAGTCAATCATGTTATTACTAAGCTAGCCTGATCTGATAAAAAAAAGTCGAACAAATCTGAATATTGAACAATGGTACTAGTGTAGTATTATTAGTGCCAAACTGGCCTTAGTACCCATAAATCAGAAAACTCTACTGGTAGTGAGCTAAAATAAGGAGAACGGCGGGATTAAAGTATATAGAACTATCCATTTTAGCTTCACTGAATACAGAACTACAAATGAAGGCATAAGACACAGTTCTAGTGGGAAAAGTTAAAGTTATAAATTTACAAAAGTTATAAATTTTTAAAGTTATAAAGTTATAAATATACTGCAAGAATGGAGTTCCTAATTATATGGGTTGATATTGGAGGTTAGTTGGGGGAAAAAATATTTTCTTCCAACGCCGTCAATATATTCAAAGAAAGAGAGAGAGAGAGAGAGAAAGGAAGACCTATCATTTAGCATTTTTAGGCTGTTAAATGTTGGGTTCAGAAGAAAAATTAGTACCTATAGCAAAAGCAAAAGTTGGCTATAGACTCGATCCATGTCCTGATTTAATTATAAAACAAATAGAAAACGTTTGCCGTGTTTACATAGCCTGATATAAACATGAGGGAAGTTTGGGAGAAGTGGAGAGCTGTTGTAGGTGAGGTTTACACAGAGTTCAAGACTTCTCCCAAACCTTCCCGAGTGTTTATATCAGGCTATGTAAAGACGGCATAACATTTTCTATTTATTTTATAAAATATTGAAATTGCCGTGTTTACATAGTCTCATGTAAACACGGCTATCAGCCAATCAGAGCATGTGTTATATCTGAACTATTATATAAATAGAATTGGTATCCTTTAATAATATAAAACACTGATGTTGAACTATATAATTAAGTAAGACATGTATATGTCTTAAAAAGTACTACTGACATAACTAACACTATATTAAAGTAAATAGTATTGATGAAACAAAAGAAAACAGAAGACTACGTATACTACACTGTCTTCTTTGGTGCAAAATAAAATCAGTACTAGTTGTTTCACAGCATTGTTTGTACTCTATTTCTAACTCCTTACCATCAAGTCCCCTTTCCGGCCAAGTTGCCCAGGCCTCTCTAAAAAAACTGTTGTCGTTTTTACGAGGGTAGCACTTAATAACAGTAGCTAAGAAACATGTGGCCCTCGTTCCATGATCGAATTGGAATTTAGAAGTTGATTTTTGTGGAGTGAGGAAAACTGGAGAACCCTAACCCAAAACCGGTGGAGCGCAGGAGAGAACCAACTATAAACTCTACTCACATGCATCACCGAGCCCAGCTGGACTTGAACCTGGGTCACATTGGTGAGAGGTGAACGCTCTCACTGCTACAGCACCCGTGCTTCACTGCCTCTGTAGTTTGCCACCACTCTACGTCTGAATACGATTAACAATAAATAGTTGATATTATCTTGCTACAGGTGCTCTGGTAGTTTAGCAACAATTAATTAGTATATTATTTATCATACATTCTGCTCCCCCATATCATTGCCAGTAAACATTAACCCACAAACAAATCTCTAATGGCATTAGAACATGACATGATAAAGAACAAAGTTCCCTTTCAATCATGAAGTGTTTACTACTGTGCTTTAAAGATGCCATCGGGCTCTCTTGTTATGAATGGAGCGGATGCACATGTGCATGGGGCTGCAAGTGTATTGAACCGTGCTGAAGATTGTGTGCATGAGACAAAAGGATAGTGCAGTTTTGCAACTGCCAAACAAATTTTCTTACCTAAATTCATTGCCTACAATATGACAAGCTTTAATTAGCCTTGGAAAGCACTTCTTGGAACTAGAAGGGATGCTTAAAAGTAAAGAAATAAAGAAGTGTAAATTAGGGTAGGAGTAAGCTCAGATGAATGACAAGCTGTCAAGTTATTGTCATCGTCAAATATGTCCAGCAAGAAAAGGCTAATAAAACCCAAAAAAATCATCAACGAAAAGTAGTTTCTGCAACACTCTGGAGCCTTAAGGGTAAGGCACTAGAATGGAAGCCAAAACAAGCGAATTAATGTGTTATTTAGCTCGAAAACCCAACCACGTGCAAATGGTAACGCAACGACAACCACTACGATAACAAGCTTACGTATTCGAGAAAAAAAATAATTTTCGAAGAAGAAAAAAAGCTGTAACCCACGAACTAAATACGTAGAAGGAAAGAAATAATTTTTGTCTTGGTGTTTGGATAGCTTAATGTAGTATAGGAGGCATTGTTACCTGATAAAAGCGAGTGTTTTGTACAGGGTGCAGGAAAGACGGACTACAGTTGTGGTATTAAGAAGCGTAAATAAAATATTTAAGCTAAAGAAACGTAGTTTGTGGAAACATTCCTGAGCCTTAAGGTTAAACGAGTAGAATGGAAGGCAAAACAAGCGAATTCATGTGTCTTTTAGCTCGAAAACCCAACCACGTGCAAATGGTATTAAGGGAACGACAACCACTACGACGACAAGCTTTCGTCTGTAACGGGGAAAAGTAATTTTCGAAGGAGGAAAAAAAGCTGTAACCCACGACCTAATTACGTAGAAGGAAAGAAATAATGTTAACTTTGATATTTGGATAGCTTAATGTAGTATAGGAGGTATTGTTACCAGATAAAAGTGAGTGTTTTTGTACAGGGTGCAGGAAAGACACACTATATACATTAGTATTAAGAAGCGAAAATAAAATATTTAAGCTAAAGAAACGTAGTGTGTGGAAAAACTCTGCAGCCTGAAGGGTAAACGAGTAGAATGGAAGCCAAAACAAGCGAATTCATGTGTTTTTTAGCTCAAAAACCCAACCACGTGCAAATGGTATTAAAGGGAACGACAACTGAACTACGAAAACAAGCTTACGTATACGGGGGAAAAAGTAATTTTCGAAGGAGGAAAAAAAGCTCTAACCCACGAACTAAATACGTAGAAGGAAAGAAATAATGTTTACTTTGATATTTGGATAGCTTAATGTAGTATAGGAGGTTTTGTTCCCAGATAAAAGCGAGTGTTTTTGTACAGGGTGCAGGAAAGACAAACTACATTAGTATTAAGAAGCGTAAATAAAATATTTAAGCTAAAGAAACGTAGTTTGTGGAAAAACTCTTGAGCCTTAAGGATAAACGAGTAGAATGGAAGCCAAAACAAGGGAATTCATGTGTTTTTTAGCTCAAAAACCCAACCACGTGCAAATGGTATTAAAGGAACGACAACAACAACTACGACGACAAGCTTCCATTTGTAACGGGGAAAAGTAACTTTCTAAGTACGAAAAAAGCTGTAACCCACGAACTAAATACGTAGAAGGGAAGAGATACTGTTTACCTCGGTGTTTGCACAGTTTAATTTAGAATAGGAGGTTTTCTTACCTAATAAAAGCGAGTGTTTCTTTGCAGTCAGTCATCAGATTGCCATGAGGTGAGTGAGCGAGACGAAAGACGTGAAGTGTGCTCGGTGTGTGTTCGGTGTCTGCTCGGTGTCTGCTCGGTGTGCCTATGATTCGAACCGACAGGCTTTGCGGTCACTCGCTCGCTCAAATGGGGTATGGAATAGTGGCAACGAGGGACCTGAGGACATCATGAAGTCCTATGAGGGTTTAAATCCGTGTGAACACGAAGAACAGTGTCCACACCTGCTGCTCGTAGGACGGGGAAGGAAACTTTTTCGGCAAGGATCGGTTTAGTGTTGAGTCCTACGAGTGAAGCAGGGGCCCTCGTTGTCGACCGAGTCTTAGACCAACGTTGTTCAACAATACTAAATTTTTCGAGGAGGGTTAGGTTATGCGGCGAGTGTTTTGGCGTGTTGGTCAAAGACTTACCTTATATATCAAGTATATGGAGGGAGTGTGTATTCCACGCTGGTTTGTTTTCCTGTTGGGTTGCCTGTGGTGGTTCTTGCTTATTTCTCAATAGGGCCCTGGGGGCGACTTGGGGAGGGGTTGTCGTTGTTGCAGTGATCTATTGCTTGGCTCTCTCTATTGCAGGGTTCTATTGCACAGGTTTTTTATTGCACAGGTTTGTGGAGGGTTTTTTTTATTGCACAGGTTTGTGAAGGGTTTTTTTTATTGCACAGGTTTGTGGAGGGGGGTTGTTCCATCTGTATTGCACAGGTTTTTTATTGCACAGGTTAGTGGAGGGTTTTTTGTATTGCACAGGTTTGTGGAGGGGGTTTATTTCCAGCAGCCTTTTCGATCAGTAGGTGATAGTTCGTGTAGGTACTTCGTGGGTGAACCTACTCTACATCTACAACAAGGTCGTAAATCCATGTTGAAGTTCCAGTGGTGCCAAAATATGGAACGGTTTCCCCGAAACTATTAGAAACCCACACGGCAATCATGTAAAACAGTAGCTATTTCATTTTTTAATTTTGTAACTATTGACTGATGATTTTCCGTGTTTAAATAAAGTTATACATATATAGAACAATACTCTACAATATTTCTCTCTATAATTGTATTCCACATACAACAGCGTTCACCTTCTTGCACTGCAGGGCCCCTTCTTGCACTGCAGGGCTCCTTCTTGCAATGCAGGTTTGGCCATGCACTCTACTCTACTCTACTCTACTCTACTATACTATACTGTACCATACTATACAGTACCTTACCCTACTGTACCTTACCCTACGATACTATACTATACTGTACTATACTATACTATACTATACTATACTATACTGTACTATACTGTACCCTACCCTACAATACTTTACTGTACTGTACTCTACTGTACGTCACTATACGTCACTATACTATACTGTACTATACTGTACTATACTGTACCCTACCCTACAATACTCTACTGTACTCTACTGTACCCTACCATACAATACTATACTATACTATACTATACGTCACTATACTATAGCATACGTCACTATACGTCACTATACGTCACAATACGTCACTATACGATATTATACGTCACTACACTATACTATACGTCACTATACGTCACATACGTCACAATACTAAGTAATACGTCACTATACGTCACTATACGTCACTATACTATACAATACGTCACTATACTAAACAATACGTCACTATACGTCACTCTACGTCACAATACGTCACTCTACGTCACTCTACGTCACTCTACGTCACTCTACTATACAATGAACAACAACAACAGTGGTCATAGCACAAGCATGATGGTCCAAAGGCCTACGCGTTAGGTTTAGGGTTAGAATTTGGGTAGACCTTCTCATGACAACAACAGCAGTGGTTATAGGAGAAGCATGATGGTCCAAAGGCCCACGGGTTAGGTTTAGAGGAAGTATTTGGGCAGACTTTCCAATGACAACAACAACAACAACAAAGGTTATAGCACAAGATAAGTGGTCCCAAGGCCCACGGGTTAGGGTTAGGGGAAGTATTTGGGCAGACCTTCTAATAATGACGACAGCAACAGTGGTCATACCACAAGCATAGTGGTCCAAAGGCCCACGGGTTAGGTTTAGGGGAAGTATTTGGGTAATCTTCCTAATGAAAACAACAACAACAACAGTATTCATAGTAGGTGAATAGCATTTTACTCAGGTTTAAGTAGGTGTAAGTTTCGAGGAATAGAGTCCTAATCCCTAATGGTTAGGTTTAGGGGAAGTATTTGGGCAGACTTTCTAATAACAACAACAGTAGTGGTCATAGCAGAAGCACAATGGTCCAAAGGCCCACGGGTTAGGTTTAGGGGAAATATTTGGGTAATCTTCCTAATGAAAACAACAACAACAATGACAGTCATCATAGCACAAGCATAGTGGTCCAAAGGCCCGAGGGTTAGGTTTAGGGTAGAGATTTTGGATGGTCTTTGCAATCGTATAACAGTCTTCAATAGAGATGGCAGCACTTCTTTTCAATACACTTCAGGGTCCAGAGGTTAGGGTTAGGCTAAAGATTTTGGATAGTCTTTGTAATCTTACAACAGTCATCAGTAAAGACCCCTAGCCTAGAGTTAGGTTGGGACTAGAGATAAGTCTTTGCAACAATACTTTCAAGCAATGGTCTCTGCAGCAATAGTCTATGCACCAATGGTCTCTGCAGCAATAGTATTTGCAACAATACTCTTTCCAGCACTCGTCTCTGCAGCAATAGTCCTTGCAGCAATAGTCTTTGCAGCAATAGTCTATGCAGCAATAGTATATGCAGCAACAACCTTTCCAGCAACAGTCTTTGCAGCAATGACAGTCTTCAGCAGTCTCGTGAGCTTCGTCCATCCTGGAAAAGAAATGTGTGTGAGCAAGAGCATCGTAAACACGCACTCTAGGCATTCGCATTACCATACATTTCAACTAGTTCCGCTCACCCACACATTCCACTCTATCCTCCATCCAAACCCTTACCCTGAACCTAACCCTAAACCTAACCCTAACCCCCTAAATACCTACCCCATCCCAACCCTATATCCTAACATTAACCCCGGCATCTGACTCCCTAGCACCCACGGGTTAGGTTTAGGGGAACTATTTGGATAGTCTTTCTAATGACAACGACAGGGTTCATAGCACAAGCACAATGAAGTTTCTTTCATAGACTCGTAACACCCACATTATTTCAAAGTGCCCACCCCGACCCACCGACAAATGTTTCTCCAGCAATATGGTGGTTACGCGTTTCAGGGGCTGCGGATCACTTTTCAACTAGGAACTTTGGGTACTTTCATTATGGGAAAATCGACGAAAATTTTTCAAAGTGCTAACCCCAACCCACCCTATGCGAAATTTCAGTTTTCAATCCACAAAACAAAAAAGTCAATAGATACCCTTAACTAACCCCAGGAACACCGTTTCTGATAGTTAGAACAACATTAGAGGTCATCTACTAGGAAACCCATGTTTTAACCCTAACCGCATAGGGAGGGTTGGGGTTAGCACTTAGGAAAAATTTCAGAAATCGAAAAAAATTATTTCGTCTTATTAAGAAATCAACACCCTAGAAACGCTTAACTACACTTAGAAACACCGTTTCTGATAGTTAGAACAACATTAAATGTCATCTACTAGGATCCCCATGTTTCAACCCTAACCGTATATGGAGGGTTAGAGTTAGCACTTAAAAAAAATTTCAATAAATCGAAAAAATTATTTCCTCTTATTGGGAAATCAACACACTAGAGACACTTATCTAACCCCAGAAACACCATTTCTGATAGTTAAAACAAAATCCAAGGTCTTTTTCCAGGAAACCCATATTTCAACCCTAGCACTATAGGGAGAATTAGAGTTAGCACTTAGAAAAAATTCACAAAAATCCAAAAAAATTATTTCACTTTGTTGGAACAAAAAGACACTAGGCACACTTAGCTAACCTCAGGAACACCGTTTCTGGTAGTTAAAACAACATTAAAGATCGTTTTCCAGGAAACCCATGTTTCAACCCTAACCGCATAGGGAGGGTTGGAGTTAGCACAGAAAAAATTCACAAAAATCAAAAAAAAGTATTTCGTCTTACTAGAAAATAAACACACCACAGACACTTATCTAACCCCAGAAACACCATTTCTGATAGTTAAAACATCATCCAAGGTCATCTACTAGGAAACCCATGTTTCAACCCTAGCCGCATAGGGAGGGTTGGAGTTAGCACTTGGAAAAAAATTTGAAAAAATTTGAAAAAATTATTTCGTCTTATTAGAAAATAAACACACTAGAGACACTTACCAAACCCCAGAAACACCGTTTCTGATAGTTAGAACAACATTAAAGGTCTTTTTCCAGGAAACCCATGTTTCAACCCTAGCAGTATAGGGTGGGTTAGAGTTAGCACTTAGAAAAAATTCACAAAAATCCAAAAAAATTATTTCGTCTTATTAGAACAGAAAGACACTAGAGACACTTATCTAACCCCAGAAACACCGTTTCCGATAATTAGAAAAACATCAAAGGTCATCTACTAGGATCCCCATGTTTCAACCCTAACCGTATAGGGTGGGTTGGAGTTAGCACTTAGAAAAAATTTCAATAAATCGAAAAAATTATTTCGCCTGATGAAGAAAGAAACGCCTTAGACGCACTTATCTACACTTAGAAACCCCGTTTCGGATAGTTAAAACATCATCAGAGGTCTTTTTCCAGGATCCCCATGTTTCAACCCTAGCTGTATAGGGAGGGTTGGAGTTAGCACTTAGAAAAAATTTCAAGAAAATCGAAAAAATTATTTCGTCTTATTAGAAAGTAAACCCATTACAAACACTTAACTACACCAAAAACACCGTTTCTGAAAGTTAGAACATCATCCAAGGTCTTTTTCCAGGAAACCCATGTTTCAACCCTAGCACTATAGGGAGGGTTGGAGTTAGCACTTATTAAAAAAAATTTCAAAAAATCCAAAAAAATTATTTCGTCTTATTAGAAAATAAACACCCTAGAAACACTTAACTACACCAGAAACACCGTTTCTGAAAGTTAGAACATCATCCAAGGTCTTTTTCCAGGAAACCCATATTTCAACCCTAGCAGTATAGGGAGGGTTGGAGTTAGCACTTAGAAAAAATTTCAAAAAATCCAAAAAAATTATTTCGTCTTATTAGGAAATAAACACTATAAAAACACTTAACTACACCAGAAACCCCATTTCTGAAAGTTAGAACATCATCCAAGGTCTTTTTCCAGGAAACCCATGTTTCAACCCTAACCGCATAGGGAGGGTTGGAGTTAGCACTTAGAAAAATTTCGACAAATAAATAAAAATGTTTTCCTCTTATCAGGAGAGAAACATGATTGAAACACTTATATACGCTTGAAACACCATTTCAACAACTTCGACAGTGAAATAGACTTTAATGTTAAAATTTCACATTTCAATAATGCCATTTGACAGGATCTCCATTATAGGTTAACACATGACGTACAACTATTCGCCATTAGCACTTAGAAAAAAACACAAAAAAATTCAGAAAACGTTTAACATCAAATCAATAGTATAAATTAACACATTTTAAATAACCTTTTAAAATATTTGACTAACACCCTAGAAGGGTGGTAGTACCTTAAACTAAAACCCTTAAAAGGTGGTCAAACATTGCACTTCACCTTC